>LPNX010748441.1:114776-292446 GCA_001517045.1 Pseudotsuga menziesii | reverse complement strand
TCAGGCTGGATATGGGTACTTGGCTGGTGACAGAAAATAATGAAGGCATTGTTCAGTCTTACTTTCACAGGCCCTTCTTTGATAATGATACACAGTTTTGAGTTGGCAGTTATGAATTATGGTTATAATTATTATAGCTGTGGGATGACTATGAACTATATATTTTGATGGAGACTTTGTTTTTTTATCGAGTTTATATGATGACAAATATATGTCATATATTATGGTTATGATGGCAGTTTTTTATAACAGTGGGCATCAGTTTGCTCGCTTATACAGGCTGAAGTGGGGGTTCAGTTTTTTTTGTTGTTATTTCAGACAGCAGCATCGTGACAGGTGCTATATTATATGTTGACAGTTTATCTCTCTGGGATTTTCACGATGGATGACGGTGGGTATTGATATTTGCAGAATACACAGAACATATTGATGTATATTTGGTGTTAGAAAGATGTGTTTCTGGTTATGGTCAGAATATGTCTATATTGACACTTTCATATGGTGACAGTTAACAGTTTTGAATGTTAGGTTTATAATTTTTCAGCTACAAAAGCATAGTGCTTTTTTTTGTTGTTTTTTTGCACAAAAGAAGACTGTATAGTCTATTTCTTGGTTCCATTTTTTTGGACTTTGGCATTCAACCCATGTGAATATACTGAATGTAATTTTGATCTCGCAAGATGAATAAAATTACGCTTTTTTTTCTTGGAAAAAAAAATGTCGTGACAAACTATTCTGATGGAATATCCACAACAATTTACATATTGTATTAATATAAGATTCGCTCTCTTTGGGGATTTTATGGGAAGTTACAGGATCCATGAATTGTTCTACACAATAAGTCTTAAAACCCTATCCATGGCAAATGAGTATAGTAATAACAATTCGTGGGATGAGTAACAAGAGAGATTTTCAAAGCTGGAAGCACAAGTCATTAACATTTCTCACAACATGCTCATTCTCATGACAACTCGAGAGAACAAGTTTAGACCTTTTGTTGAGTTTTCTATCTCTAACTCAAAAGATGGCTTGAATAAGAAGTATCAGAGATTAAAAAGACCCAAAAAAGGAGTTGAAAATTGTGCCAAAGAAGAGAAACCAAGTTCCATTACCATCACTTCATTGCAATCTTTATCTAAAGTGGAAGTGAAAGTGAACTTCAAACCCTACCAAGGTAAAATTGATGTTTCTAAGTTGAATCAATGGTTACAACATTTAGAATCTTATTTTAGTATTCATAACATAGGGGAAGAGCGAAAGATTTCATTTCCTAGGATGAAGTTAGAGGGCCATGCCCAAACTTGGTGGTAAAGCCACATGGAGATGCTTAGGCTATAGGGAGATCCTCTAGTGATTAAGAGGGAATTGTTTAAAACCCTAATTTATTCCTACTTCTACCCTCTTGGGTAATAAGAGGACCAATGGATCCATTGCCATTACTTCCAATAAATCCCAAGGAAAAATGTGTAAGACCTATCGAGTTCAAAAAAATGGCTATTATTTTGGGTATATCTCCCAAGAACATGAATGTACTCCTTAATTGGTATCTCGAAGGTCTACACGATGATTTAAGGAGGTAAGTGATGCTCTTTAAACCTGATATAGTTCATGAGGCATGTGTGCAAGCATAGCATCTTGCGAATATGGGTAAGAATAAAGGGAAACCAAGTGGTTCCAAGTAGAAAGGCCACTAAGATGCTTCCAAGGAAGGAAAAAAGAGGAAAGCAAAGGACGAGAATACCACAACCACCACACATCAGTGAAAGGATCCAATTTGCAACCATTGAAACCATTGTAATATTGATGTTGCATTAAAGATAAGTGTTGGAAGATACATCCTAATTTGAATCCAAAAAACCACCAAAAGGATGTTAAGAAGAAGAACATGCTAGTTGTGGATTCAAACAACTAGGTACAGAGCAACTCAGATGTAGATGAAAATATTATCTACACTATAATGAAAAAAGAGAGGTGAATTTAGGTATCCTCCATCCCAAGGAAGAGAAGGAGGTGACTAATCTCTTCCATATTAAAATCCTGCAGAAGAAGACAAAGGTGGATGCAAGTTATTTTGTTCTAATTCATAGTTCAACCTCAGAGAAAAATATTTGGTCGACAAACTTAGATTGGAAGTTCATGAGCATCCTCATCCATATCCACTAGGATGGGTAAATAAGGGCACCGAGCTCAAGGTCACTAAGCAATGTAAGATCAAATTTGTTATAAGTGCCAAATATATTGATAAAGTAGAGGCAAATGTAATAAACAAGTTATACAACTTGACGAGAACTTGACATTGTTCTCGTCTTTTTCGGGGAGTTAATTTTAGTAGTTGTTTTTACCTATGTTTCAAAAAGTGTGTATATTGGTAGCACCATTTTTCATTTTGAGATTTTTTTTGCAATTTTGAAATTTCTTGGTCATAATAAAACTATTATTTTTATTTACAAATGTGTTTTTTTGAATTTTACAAAAAAATTACATTTAGTAGCTAGTTAAAATGAAAAAATATATACATTTTTGAATTTTTTTAACATTTCGAAGCTTAGTTAGAATGAAAAATATGTACATTTTGGAAGTTTTTTTGTTGAAATTTTTATGTTAAATAAGTCATTTTTTTGGGCAAATTCATAAAAAAATGAGAAAATGAAGACATTTCAAACCATTTTTAACGTATTTCCAGCGATTCTATGTATAAAAATGGTACTATTTAACATTATTTTCCATAAAGTGATAATTCACATAAACACAACAAAAAGTATACCTTATATTTGTAAATAACATATGAAAAACACAATAGTTATTCTCTAAATAAAATCTTGAAGTCAAAACTTTACAAAAATATCTTCGCAAAAATGTGTCAAATTTGACATTTTCCTCAACAACATGAAACTAATCAAGAATATCATGCAAGCCAAAATATTCATCAAAATTAACATTTTCTGTTGTTTGGCTCTCTCCCTGGACCTCATTGTTT
Source organism: Pseudotsuga menziesii (assembly GCA_001517045.1). NCBI lineage: Eukaryota > Viridiplantae > Streptophyta > Pinopsida > Pinales > Pinaceae > Pseudotsuga > Pseudotsuga menziesii. Next base: position 289,469 of record LPNX010748441.1, on the reverse strand, counting down.
TTTGCCATTGGTTCCTCTACTTCTGTAAAATGTCCAAAGTGATATTTTCCAATCATTCCTTTTAATGGTGGTTGAGGCTCTTTTGACATGTTTGCCACAAATGACTCACTAAATTCTCCTTTCTTCAAACCAACTTCCTGCATTTCATCTGGGTGAACTTTCATAACATTAATTATTTGTTTGATATAACTGCACTGTAGTGGATCATTGTCAATGGATATGCAATTTCTTCCTTTTTGTAAGGAGCATGTTATTGTTGCTTAATCACCACATACAAAAAAATAAATGTTAAATGCCATAATGAAAAATAAATTTAAGAAGTATAGATTAATGGTAGTAGTTGCATATGTCATATTGGAAATTTTACATGATCTCGACAACAAAATTAAAATCCAATCTCCTCGTTTTGATAATGTATCTATGAGATCATTAATCAATGCTTGTGGCTTCTGGTAGATGTTTACAATCTCTCATTTCAAATCACTTTCTTCATATGTCAACTTTTTAACCATGGCATTATAAGTCAATATTTGACTATATTTTCCTTCACACTCTTTTCATTGATTAAAAGATAATCATAGGTCTCATGTTTTGTCCAACATGCAAGATGTATGTTTTCAGTATCACTTATAAATGGATCATTGTTGCAGCTATGAATATTAGGATTATGCATATAAGAACAAATATATAACAATGTAATTAAGCTATCGAAAAATAAATTTTATTTCTAAATTCAAATGCATAAGAATACACTAAAAATATCTTACCAATAAAGTTGGTTCCTTGAGTTTGCTTTATCCTTGAAGGTTATTAGCATTGCTCCTCCTTGTACATCTGAATGAAAAACTATAAATCTCCATAGAGCTGATGTTGTCACATCCAAAAATCCTATAACCACTTTATTGACTGATTGGAAATTATAAGGCTCACAATCATAAGTAATGTTTTTGATATTGTATCCATGAGGGATATCTGCGGTGACTATGGAGTACTCCTTTTTAGGAACAAGATTTGCAATGTTTGCAAAATCACTGAAAATCACGTTATATTGCACAGTGTCAAGCCCATTCCAAATGTGATGAGCAAGAGTATCATCAAGTTCAACGTTTGCAAGACGTTGTCTTCTTTGTCTTTATATTTTGGCTCTTTGAATATGAATTTTGAAAGGATCTCGTACTGTACTATTCTTTGGCATCTTTGAAAAAAAATATTATAAGTAATATAATATAAATGAATTGACTTACAAATAAACAAAATAAAATATATCATTAATCAACATACATTTTTGTATGCAACAAAAAATGTTTTAAGTTTTCTGTGGAACTTGAGTCTGGATAGTCTAACATCCTCCCAACTCTTCTCACCCAACAATTCAACCATATCCTCTTGTATTTTCATGTATACCTTATGACTACATGATGTAAAAATAAATGGAGTTTACAATCATATCTAATAATATAGCAAAATTCTTAATTAATAAAACATCTTAAACTCGAAAAATAAAATTTAAAACATAACAATAATCTACAAACTTTCTTTTCAAATTCATTGCACATTTCCTCCATGGATAATTCACCCAATTTTACATGTGACAATATTGTAGATACAAGTGTTTCATCATTCACACCTTGCAATGATCTCCATGGTATTATAGTCATATATCCTAGCAAATTCTTGACATCAAGACCTCCTTGAACACTGCTCCATGTAGCGGCTTTAGTTTTTTTAACCTTTTGATTTTTTATGCCAATATTCTCCCACATGATAAATATCTCATCAATCAAATCTCATATTGGGCCCATTCTAAATGCCACCTGAAACGGTAGTTATCTATAGCTTTGAATGCATCACTTCCTCTAGGTTGTTTCAGACCGTCCTCTTTAATTGGGAAACCTATTTCATACAACATTCTTTCTAGAAATTTGCATCAACTTTCGATCTATCCACACCACTATATTTGTTCAAATTCAGTGTGGATAAATATAACCATTTGAATGAATGTCATGGACAACCTATAGTCACTATTTGTGTTATGATCCCATGCCAATAGTTTTCCTTCCACATCTGTTAAACCAACATAAATGATGCATTCGACTATTTAAAAAATAGGGTTTTTGGGAAACTCTTGCATTAATTCTCTTCTCGCCTCTACAGAATGATTCCCCCCCAAAACATAGTAGTTGTAATCAAAACATTTTGATTCATCAAATGCATCTCTATTAGGAACATCTTTTGGGTCAACGAGAAGTAGGTAGTCAACCACATGTGCATAGGGATTGTGCCTCATCAATGCTTTCAAATTATGTACATGCAAGCGATGTCGTTTCCTAATTTGATATTTTTCTTTTCCTTTTGTGGGTTTATAAAATTGCTTCGCATTTAAACCAAATGTATACCCATTGTGAACCAACTCATCCCTCTGCAATCGATCTCGAATAGCATTTTGTGTTGTCTTGACAACACCATCATCTAAATCACTGCCTGGAGTGATGATCTACAAACTGTCCCCCGTCATTTCACTCCGATTTCCAATGATAACATTGAATTCAACATCTATCTCCTTCTTTTATGTCTTGAAGCAGTTGTATCTAAATGAACAACATGTTCATCATGAATGGAAACAACCTCATCCCTAGTTCTTTTGGAAGAGTGTTTCTTACTCTTACTAGCATAAATAACATCCTCATCAACAACAATTTGTTGATCATGTTCAGTTGGGTGAGATATCTTTTTAAAATAGCCTTCTTAGGAACTTCATTTGATTGTTGGACAACTTTTCCTTTATGTGCTTGTACTTCTTCAATCTGAACATTTTGCACTCGTTTCTTCCTTAACATTTCTCCTTTCTTTGGTGTTTTCCCCTTCTTTTGTGCTTCTCCCTTCTGAAGAGTGGCATTTATGACATCATAGGATTTTCTTTTGTGGAATAAATTCCATTCAAAATACGGGAAAGTGGCATAGCAAAATAATGCAAAAGAAAACATTAATGTATTAAAACATTATTGCATTAAAATCTATTACATTATCAGATCATCCTAATTATAACAAAATTAAAAAAACATATAAAAACTTACACTCTTGCGCTCAATATCGTGTACGACTCTTGCACTAAATTCTATGAAAATTTCATCTACCTTATAGTTTGAAAATTACGCCAAGATCGATACAGCTTGAAACCTCTTCGCTTTTATATCCCAACAATTACAAACTCTTTTACAAACATGTAGATCGGCTTCGAAGGGCGAAACTCGTCACTACGATATCACTCAATAAGACATTTACAGACTTCGAAGCTTTCTGATGCGATATTATACTCTAAAGAGCAATCCGCAGAGCATACTTACTCCTTGACAGACACTTACAGATTGAGAAGGTTTCTGATGCGATGTTATACTCCAAGGAGCAACTCGCAGAGCATAGCACTTCTGACTCTACTAAGCTCAGCACATGAGCGACTTCTCTAAAATTCGATGCTCAACAATGAGCCCTCAGCTCTTATTTATACAAATTTTACCGGTAACCTGGTGACTCAAAACCTACACTAATGAGTCAAAACAATTCATCTGGGGTGACAGATGGGGACAACCACTGCCATTATCTCGTCCCTTAAGGTCCGTAGACATGTGGGGACCCAGAATCTTCATCATGATTGACGTAGCCTAAATAGTACTAAAAGCAGAGTAAAGCAAAGTACAAAGTGGAGTAGAACCTGCCCACGACGGTCTTCAGAGGCCCACCACAGCTTTCTCTTTATTCATAAGGGTCTCTTCCTTGCAGACAGATACAGATTTTACGTCCATCAAAGTCTACTCCTCCACAAGGATAGTCCCATCCAACAACATCTGAGTCATAATCCTGGAAGTCATCAATGTTTGGTGGGTTGTCTTCAAACTGAGCTGGCGGGTACAAGAACGGACTGAAACATCTTTCAATATCGAATCCATGAAATATTTCATTAGATTCACATAGAAATTCACCTTGGAAATATGACTGTACCCGAAAATTTAAAGGGATTTGTCTTGTATATACCCGCGAGTCAATCCTCTGACCTTGGGCATCTCTCTTGATGTATTTCTGGGAGGTAAATACAGTATGCTCTAACCTTGTGTAACGCCCTCCTTGGTGATGAAGCATGAATTTGAACCATTGGTGCTCTCTATCTGCTACTTCGATGTCATCCTTCATGTGCAGTATGAAGTTAGCACGACGGTTTTCCCAGTCTGTTCTCGGACAAAATTTGTCTAATAAAACTTCTGTCCATCCGGACCAAGCACCATGCCGAAGATTACCTGGATCTGCGCAGATGACAATCTTGCGTTGTTCTCTACAGAACCAAAGAATTAGATTGTAGGATGTCCACGTCAAATTTCCATCTCCTATGTCGACATACCATAGAGGGCCATCATTTTCTTCGTTGCGGTCTATCCAAAGTTCTCCGCAACTCTTTAGCTTTTCTTGTGCATTTTCAAAACTTCTGTATGCATCATTTTCCCATCTTTCCATTATCTCAATTTTTAATGGATAGGACTGTATCTGCTTGATAAGGGTAATGTCCAGAAACCTTTCTGCTTCATTTCTTGATGCATAATCAAGAAGTTGCTTTCGTTCTGCTTCTAAGATTGATTCGTCCCATGGCATCAGAAATAAGCGATTCCTGGGTTGGTAAAGTGGCGCTTTGCCACAATCAACACCTGAACTGGAGGCACCAGCTGAAAACATATTGAGAGTAGGTGTAGCTTGTTGAGAGTACTCCCTGGTGAGCATATCAGCAAGGCAATTAAGATATCCTGGCTTATACACAATATCAAAATCAAAATTGCTAAGCCAAATAAACCATTTTAGAATACGACTACTATTTTCTACATCAGATTTTCATTTTTAAATATACCAGGCATTATTTTTAAATATGTCCTGATGATAAATCTAACTTGTTTCAAAAACAAAATAAAATGTTGAACTGTTTTCTTGACAGCGAATATCTCTTTGTGGCTAGACGGATAGTTAAGTTCTGCTGCTTTGAAAGAACCTGAGCCATAGCCACACACATGTTCTTTTCTTTTTAGAGCTTCAAAAAGAAATCCACCCCAAGTATGGGAAGAAGCATTTGTTTCTATGATCAGTTGTCCTAAGCCTTGCGGTAGAGAGAGAGGAGGCAGATCTAAAACTTTAGCTTTAATCTGTCAAATTGCCACGGTCATTTCTTGTGACCATTTTTCAGGGTTCTTTTTTAACCTCTGTTGGAGAAGGTGTATATCAGTAGCTTGTCCTCTATAGAAGGGTCTGATGTAATTGAGACTTCCTAGAAATCTCTGCAACTAGGTTTTGTCCAGGATTTGGTTTGGAAAATGATTGAAGACACTTAGGACATGCTTTTGTAAAATAACTTGTCCTCTCTGTATCTTGAACCCAAGAAATTCCATCTCAGTTTTCTCGATTTCCATCTTGTTTTGCGATAAGACTAACCCATGCTTAAAAACCAGATCATAAAACATCTGCAAGTGTTTTAGATGTTCTTGTAGGTTTTTAGAACAAACCAGAATGTCATCAATAAAAACAAGTGCCCACTGCTTTTCCCTAAAGATGTCTTCCATGCGTTTCTGAAACTCTAATGGAGCATTGTTGATCCCGAATGGCAAAACTTTCCACTGGTACTGGCCATGTGGAACTACGAATGTTGTTTTAAATCGGTCTTTTGCCTCAATTCCGATTTGATAGAATCCTGATTTCAGATCGAATTTGCTGAAGATTGTGCAACTAGTAATTCTTTGCAAGAGACTAGCTTTATCAGGTAGAGGATACCGAAATTTTTGTAGTACAGCGTTGAGAGGCTTACAGTTTACAAAGAGCCTCGGCTTTCCTCTCTTAATGTCGGAATGCTTGTTAACCACAAAGGCACGGCAAGCCCAAGGGATCTTGGATGGCTCGATCAATCCTTTTGTTAGGAGTTCTTTAACTTCTGAGGCACAGAAATCTCTTTCTGTGGGAGACATAAGACGAGCTGAAGCCTTCATCAGTTTTATTTTTTGAAGTGGATCAAAGGGAAGGGAGACAAAATATTTTTCTCTTTTCCAGAAAGCATTGGGGCTCTCTGAGCAACAATCTTTGATTAATTTTGCATTGATACTTGCAAGGGCTTTTTCTGCATGGATATCTGAGAATACTATACATCTATCCATTTTTAGTAATTGGGCAGGATTGGATTTATGCATAGATTTAGGAATTTCTATTGTACAGTTATTAATGACACAAGAAAATACCATTTTCTTAGTATCTACAGAAATTGGATTGACTCTAGATAGGAATTCTGAACCTAGGATACAGTCTTCGTTTATGTCATCTAATCTGTATAGGGTTAGGGTGTCACTAGTCCCTTTGAGTCTTATTGGGAAATTTTCTAATTTTGCAACCAAGGGAACAGGAGTGCCTTGAATGGTTGAACCTCGATCTGAAGTACTTTCCCAGTAAAAATGGGGAAGAGATGAACCTTTTGTTAGGTTCACCTGACATCCGGAATCAAGCATGCAATCTAGAAAATAAGGTTTGAACTCACTAGGGCAGAACTAGATTCGTACAAATATCTTAGGGCCAGTTAGCATTCCCAAACTAGGATTAGGAGATGATTCTCTCTTTTCTGGACTCTCCATAGCTTGATCATAGTGCTTGCTCAACTCTTCGTCTGAGGACTGATCTCTTTCAATTTGTATGATTTTAATCATACTCTTCAATTCTTCGATTTCTGTCACTAATATTTTGAGTTGCTGCTATTTTTCTCGGATCTGCAGCCTTAGCATTTGCTCTTTATCTACCCTGTAACATTGTCTACTTTCATGGCCATTTGGGTAGCTTTTATAAAGTTCAATAGGATTATACAGAGCAGGAGTGACATGACTTACTATACCTTTGCCTTTGTCTTGCTCAAGCTTTTTAAGCAATTGCTTCTTTTCTTCTTTTAACGATGCTCTTAGCATGTATTCAAAAGCGGAGGTCTCAGACAACTGCATGTCTATTGCTGCAATTTGTTTCTCAATGTTCTATGGCTTGTTCACAAAGAACATATAAAGTGAGAAATCGTAATCTGAAGGCTCGAACCCTCCCAAATTTGGTTCGGAATCTGAGCCTGAAGAGGAAGATGAAGGAGCAAATTTTTGGAGAGCAACGTTGTCATTTTCTGACTTAGAATCATTGGATGCACTTGATGCATCAAAGGGTAAGAAAATAATCTCCCCAGAGGGTGATTCTTCATCTGAACCGGAATGTAGATCCCACCATTTAGGATCTAATTGAGCACAGAAGGCAACAAGCCTTGGTTTAGATTTCTTCTTTGGACATTTGTTTGCCCAATGGCCTTTTTGGCCTCAAATGAAGCATGTTTTTTTATCATTTCTCTCCTGCCTTCTTTTAACAAACCTTTTGTGAGGGGGTTTGTTATATCTCTTAGAAACATGGTATCCATGCTTTCTTTTCTGTTTATAAGGCTTGTCTGGATGATATCTGGGAATACTGGAATAGAATCCTTTCTTGTGCTTGGACTTATGACATTTGCAACTTTCTGCTAAGTGACCTCTATTATATGCACCACATCCCCAATCAGGCATCTTAGCAGAATTTTTACAAAAAGAGGATGAATACATACTTTGGTGGCGCTTGAAATCTTTGCTAACTCTTTTTTCCAAGCAATGTTCTTGCCATGCCTTTAGTATATAACTGTGCAACTGAGCTAGAGAGAGGCCTCGGTAGTTTATATTTTTGTCTTTCATATATTGTTCCACAGCATCGGGAACATGAACAAGGAAACTTCTAAGATAGTGCTTCAAATAAGCAGGATCTCCTGATTTTCCAGAAGAAATCAAGAGCTGTTGCATGTACTAAAAATATTGTTCGCTCTGGGCAAGATCACAGAGTCGAGCTGACATAAAGAGAGAAGCAAGGTGTTCTGAATCTTCTCTTTCTTCGGAACCATAGAATTCTTTACCCAATGCTTTTAGTATTTGCTGATTTGCATCTTCAGCAGAAAGCATTTCATTTCTGACTTCTTGTGGGAGCCATCTCCACCATTCATTAGCAAGTCTCGAAAGGCCTGCTATGATTTGTCTAGCCAGTTGCTGACCTGTGAGGGTAACATTCTGGGTTCTCTTGTAAAGGGTCCACTGCCCTAACATTTGGATTGTTGTTTTAATGTCATCACGGGATTGACACTGGATATTCAAGACAGGTTGGTCAGGCATCTGGGACACAAGATTATTCATAGTGTTAATTCCAAACTAGAATCTAGGATTAAGGGCTTTCGATACATCATGCATCCGGAGGTCAAAAGTATTTTCATGAGGAGGTGGGTTATGAATGGATGAAGACTCCACCGTATAGTGAGCAGACATCATATTCAGATATTTAGTATCTAGGGCAGGCAGAAAGGATTTAAAGTGACCAATCCACTTTTTAATTTCATTGCACTCTTCTTCGTCTCTACCAAAATTAAACTCTGGTTTTTCATCCTCTGAAATACTTAGCATACTGAAGGAAACACTATGATGGTGTCTATTTTCTTTTTCTGGTGTTTCTCTTCTTTTATGACCTTGCGCTGCTAAGGCAAAGACTGAGGGATTTAGACCTGGAACTTTCTTTTTAAGTTCTTGGGTTTGGGTCAAAAGTTCTTCTAATTTGGCAAGTCTTCTCTCAGTTTTATCAGCAGCTTTCTCAACTGCTTCCTTCATTTTTATTGAATCTTTCAAGAGATGGTCTAACAAACCTAACTTTGTTTCTACCAAAGCAATTTTTTCTTTTTCTTTAACTATGATCTTTTTTAGGGCAATATTAGGTTGTTTCACTCATAAACAAGGTCTTTGCTCGACACCAAACAAATATCTCGCAACAATCCCAACAAATAATAACATGTTTTAAGATATGCAAATGTAGCATAGTATAAGTGAATACTATCTGGGATTCCTTGATGTTTTTCTTTCAAAAACCAAGAATAGTCCATTTTATCTTCCTCTAGTGCATGTTTCCATTCTCTAACATTCTTGGTTTTGAAATAATGGACACAACTTTGTCACGAGCAACATTATCAGTTGTCTCAACTATCTGCTTCAAAGACTTTATCGCCAATCTTTCCCCAGAGATGTTTACAAACAGTCTTTTTATGTCATTCTCTGTATAGTAAAAAACAAAACAAAAAATAATATATATTGAAAAAAATCAAATATATCCTAAAAAAATTTAACATCCATTTTAAACAAAAGAATAATTAAAAAAAAATACTTTTGACATGGGGGCCCAAAGGGGGCTTGGGGGAGAAGTCGAGCTTCTCCCCATTGCCCAAAGGGGAATTCTACGCCACCCCTTTGGGCAGTAGGGAGGAGCTCGATTCCTCCCCTGATCCCCCTTTGGGCGCTATATGAGTCGGCCCAAAGGCCAGCTCGATTCGTAGCCGCCCCTGTGGGAAACAGGAAAGAGCTCGGCTCCTCCTCTGAGCCCCTTTTGGGCGTCCAAAGGAGCACGGGGGAGGAGTCAAGATCCTCCCTCGGGCCCCCTTTGAGAACCCAAAAGGGGGAGCATAGCTCCTCCCTCGTGTGCCTAAAGGGGTGTTCCCTAGGGCCGCCCCTTTGGGAACACGAGGGAGGAGCTCCACTCCTCTTCTCGTGCCCCCCTTAGGCACCCAATGCATATCCCAAAGGGCCACACAATAGGCACCCTAACAGGGCTTGAGTGGAGGAGAGTAGCTCCTTTCTCGTGTGCACAAAGGGACGTCGAGCCCAAAAAGAGGAATCAACTCCTCCCTCGTGTGCACAAAGGGATGGCCCTATGCTCCTCCACTCGTACCCCCTTTGGACACCCAATGCATAACCTAAAAGAAAAAAGAATTACAATTTACTTTTACCGTGTGTCGAAAGAGCATGGGCAAGCCCAAAAGAAAAAATTAAAAAGAAATTACATTAACATTTTTAAAAAATCAATTCATATTATATAAAAATGAAAAATCAACTAACCTTGACAATGTCAGAAGCTCCTCCGTAGAATCTCCTCGATGGTTTTGAAAGCTCTTGTAGATTGTTGCAATGTCTTTAAACGTTATTTGCAACATGTGACAATAAAAAACAATATTGTGTTTATATAGCATAGATTAAAGATAATTTTACCACTTTATGAATGTGGAATTAAAAAACGATAAAAGCATTAAAAAAAACATTGCCAAAATAAATATAAAAAATACAATTTTTATTTAAAAAAAAATGATCTTTAAAGCCCTATTAAATTGCTTCAAATTCAAATGTGATTAGAAGATAAACAATAACTAATATTATGTTTAAAATTACTTATTTTATGAATGTGGGATTAAAAAATGTAATAAGCTAATGCATTAATACTAAATTTAAATAGGATGACGTTAAATGAAATCTTTCTAGTGTGATGAGTGTGGGACTAAAAAATCAATGTAGATAACCAATATATTATTACAAAGTTTATATAACACAGTTTACATGTGATTTAATTAGTATTATTACAAAGTTTTTATCCTATAGATTAAATTAATTTTACTAGTATTATGAATGCATTAGAAATGTGTGATTTATTTTTGCACAGAAGATTTTAATTTATGAAAATTTTGGGAGGGAAAATTTTGTTCTTTTAGATATAAGATTGTTGGGGGTTGACAGTTGCATCGTTCTACTTTTTGGTGAGGAGTGTGAGAAAAATTCATTGTCTTTTCTATTAAGATTGGGTTATCATTTTACTTTTTAGTGAAAAGTCATGGACTCGTCGTAATTAACCTCAATTTCAGAAGATGTACATGAAGATGTTGGAAATTTTCCTTCAAGTGACGAATTCAAAGGCATTGATGATGATTTTCTTCCGAGTGAAGATTTTAAAGGCAACAAAGATGATGATGATTTTCTTCCGAGTGAAGATTTTAAAGGCAATAAAGATGATGATGATTATGAAGACCTTCATCAAAGTGGGGATTTTAAAGACATTGAACAAGATGATGACAATTTTCCTCCAAGTGATGACATTTAAGGTACCAATGATGATTTTCCTCCAAGCGAGGATTTTGAAAGCACCAATGATGAATTTTCCTCCAAGCAAGGATTTTCAAGGCACCAATGATGATTTTCCTCTAAGCCAAGATTAATTTCCTGCAAATGAAGATTTTCAAGGCACCAATGATAATTTTCCTCCAACCGAGGATTTTCAAGGCACCACCAATGATTTTCCTCGAAGCAAGGATTTTAAAGGCACCAAAGTTGATTTTCCTCCACGCAAAGATTTTGATGGAACTGATGACGATTTTGGTGTGGATGACGACACCAATAATGGTGTAGATAATTTTCCTCCAAGCGAGGATTTTAATGGTCAAAGATGCTTTTCTTCCAACTAGAGATTTTAATGGGATAGGTGATGATTTGGTAAGGATGAAGGCAAAAATAATGGTGAAGATGATTTTTTTCAAGCGAGGATTTTGATGGCACCAATGATGATTTTCCTCCAAACGAGGATTTTAATGGAACATATGATGATTTTGGTGATGATGAAGGCACCCTTAAAAGCGAGGATAATTTTCCTCCAAAAGAGGATTCTGATGGCACTGACGACAATTTTCCTCCAAGAGAGGATTTTAATGGGACAAATGATGATTTTGGTGAGGATGAATCTGCCAGTGATGAAGATACCAATAGTGTTGATGATGTTGCTTTAACCTCAAGTGATCAACTTGATAATGATGAGGATAATCATTCTCCTACTAAATTTGGTGATGAGAATCTCAATGAAAGGGATGATATTATTGATAGTGACGAGGACATTCATTCTAATGAGGATAATGTAATGATACATGAAGCACAAAGGAAAATTGTACCAATGAGCAAGATTAATTGTAGGACTAAACCATTTTATATCAATCCAAAGCATTCCAGTTATACAAAGAATATGAAAGATTTGCTCACAAGTCAAAGTTCTATTATTGATTTGATTTCAAGTGTTGCCAAAAACATTGTTTGAAACAAATACACTACAATTATGTCTTGGAGAAAAGGCAATCATATCTATAAATGAACAAATGCAAAATTCATATTTAGTTGGTTGCATAATTTCTGAAAGACAAATTACGATTATCGCATTAGAAGTATTTTGCTTTGTAGAAGGGCATACATGAGGGATGCAGTCTTCAAGAGAAGAGAAAACTAGTATCGTATGATCAAGGATGAGAAGTCTTTCATCATCAATACACACAAAAGTAAATCCAAGATCTCTCTAGTAAGTGTTGACCAATCCAAGAAATTAATCAATTCAAGTAGGAATTTTGTATTACTTTTCTTTAGATAGAATCAACCAAGCGATGAATTGGTAAAAGTAAATCCATCTCGATGGATGTACTAACGAGAAAAAATGTCGATTGGAGGAGTTGTTGCAGGCATACATAGAAGTGTTACATGGCCCTAAAAGGTTACCACCTAAGAGGGTATTGAAGTATGAGATACAATTGATGTCAACTCCCCATTGCAAACATTGGACTGTAAAAACAATTTATCCTGGTAGCAGATGAAGTGAAGATACTATTGTATCAGCTATTGGAGCAAGGAAATTCGACCATTCACCTCACTTTGTGGATCACCTATCATGATAGTACCCAGACGAATGGGAATTGGATAATATTTATCAACTACTTAGATTTAAATAAGATCACTGTCAAGAATCAATGCCCTTTTCCCAAGATCAATGAATTGATATATCCATTATAGCATGACAAGTACTTCACCAAGTTGGATCTCAAATCAAGATATCACCAAGTACAAGTAAAATAAGAAGACACTTGGAAGACTACCTTTAAGACAAAGGTAGTATTTAGACTGTAGAGCTAAAACACTAACAGTTATGTAACAACATCTCACCCATACTAGACTGTAGAGCACCTCACTACTCTCAATTCAAAAATGAATGCGGCAGTGATTAAACATATGAAAGATTCCTCTAGAAAAGATAAGGATTTGTTCATATTTTCTTCAGCATATGGCAAAATCCATCCTACAAAACATAAGTATCAGCCTGCTATAATACAGAGCCTAAATGAATCCAAGTGCAAATCCTCTGCTAAGTATCAGCCTGCTATAATACAGAAGCCTAAATGAATTCAAGTGCAAATCCTCTGCTGGCTTCTTAAGGCCAGCAGTCCCTTTAAAGAGGCCATTTAGACTTGCTAATTAATTTAGGAATCCCTTTCCCCAGATTCAACAAGCTGAATTTCATTCAAAGTATTCTCCAGCCAGTTGAAAAGTAACCAATTGAATATTTGTTATAATATTGGCATGTACTACGCCATCTACAGATAAATTTAAACCAAGATAACAAGACATTTACTAGCAATTTGCTGAATCATTTCAATCAACTAACTAGTGTTATCATGTCAATCAACTAACTAGTGCTCAGTACAATGAATGGACTGATGAATCCGAATGTAGCAATGCAGTTAAAATAAAATGAATTGAGCATCAGAAACACAATATGATGTCTTACTCAAGACATGGTGGCACGGAAGATTATGCGTTTAAAATGCACGGTACAGTCCCACATTCAAATAGAGTGCAATGCATCAGTGGCAGCAAAGTTGACACAAAAAAGTGACAGACATGCCTGCCACTGAACTTGGTGACCTCACATGATTTAAAAATGATTATGTTCAAGGCAAGCACAATTCTCATCACCAACTTCATTCGCAATGCACGGAATCGCAACCTTTCCATCTGGAAACCATTTTGGTCGATTCTCCACCAACTCATTCACAAAGTAATCTAGCTTCTCTATTGTTACATTTGGCATCACAACAATATGGGCAATGTTTCCCTGACAGGCAAGCTGCCACTTGCGGATAAAAGTTTCATCCTGTGGTCTCTCAAATACAACAGTGCTGCTCAGTTCATTTAGCATTGCACTAATCCCAGCAGAACGAAATCGATCTCTCAAATAATGGGCATTTCTAAGGCATTTCTGAACCTCCTTTTTGAAGCCTTGATAACCTTTCCGGTTCAAGGTGTACCACAGAAATATGGGAGCATGCCCGTTGCGACTTCCCATAATTGTTGCATCCCTAGAAGCTAAATACTCCACGTCCCTTGAAAGAGCATTTATGTGTTCAATCCTTGTTATTTGCACACCACATGGCATGGGACAACCAACAAATTTATGACCAGACACACTTACACTTCCTATCGGTTTCTTAAAGCTCACCTTTGGTGCCTGTGAAACAAAAACAGTGAGAAGATTATATTGATAAGAAATATATTTCATTTCTCTATACTCTATACAGTTAATCAGATTGAACTTATCATTCATGCAAGGGAAAATACAACATGGATCTTACACAAATAAAACTTGCAAGCAAACTGATCCATGATTTAGTGTCTTACCCGCTTCACAAAGGGCATCATTAGCCCAAATAAAGCCCCATCACAATGGATATAAAATCGATCATGGGTAAATCCCGCTTCTTCAAGGGTCCGAATCACCATATCCAAATCATCTACAGCTCCCTTAACCGTGGTCCCTGGAGTTAATGCAATAATTATCGGACTTTCAAACATGTTCCGGTTTCAACAAAGTTAATTGGACAACTAAATTTATTCTCAGTGCAGCTGAACCTGAAAAAACTTTGCAAAGATGCGAACACGACGTATGGAGTTTGACCTTTAAATAATCTGGTTTACAAAACCTTACTTCCTTGGTTATAAAGGCTAAAGGCTTGCATTCACTATGTTCACATTGAGATAAAGGATACAGTAAAACTAACCAATGTTAACATTGACAATAGCAGGCATATCCTTGTTTTTAAGCAGCCTCTGTCTGAAATCTGCACAATCAATCTCGCCAGACATTAGTGTATCCACCTTTTCCAATTCCATTCTGTACATCCGTGCCGCTTTGAAAATTGAGTAATGAGTCTCTCGGGATGCATACAGAATTCCATCCGGAAAAACCTCTCTCCTGTATAAAGATGATTACACATAACAAGTCAGCAAAAGAGTGAGCAAAGATTAATAATGCAATAAGTAGTTTTTATAAAGGGTTGTTTTAATAAAGATACAAACCCAACTAGAACACCATGTAGATTTCCTTCTGTACCACAATTTGTGATATATCCCCAGTATTCATGTTTTTCCAATTCCCAAAGGCGTGCAAACCAGTCCAAAACTCCAACCTCAAACTGCCTAGAATGTACCCCATAGTTGCTCTCAATAAAAGGGTCACCAAGATTATTAATGGAAAAATGTTGAAGCTGTGCCAGTGCACCATAATCAAAATCCAGATTGTAAGGATAACCTGCAAAACCATGCAAGATCAGTCCCTGCTTGGATTAAATTTACATAATCGAGTTTTATGTTAAGTCAGTTATCCCCCATGCAAAAGACAAAGTAGGTAAACTGGAAACAATAACTATAAATAGGCTCTGGGGCATTAAAAGTGGGGGATTTTTGGTAAATATTTTATATGGATAGTTTCTGAGAACTGTGTATCTGTGATCCAAATTCTTGCACCTAACACGGATTAGCACATCCACAGAAACCGCCGCAATATTATTTTCACATAGACAGGCACCACTATATAATCATATTATGGCAAGAAAATCAGCATAGATAACTCAGATAAACAGCTAGGAAATTATAATCACCGCATACAAAATTGGCATGATGATATGGGCAGCATATCAACTCCAAACAAGTTTGTACAACAATTATATAAACAACATAAAGCTTTACAACTCTTCTATCTAATTATCAACCAAAGTATGACTAACACCAATGAACCGAAAGAACACCTTTACAATCAGAAGTGCCAAGGGAATATGAAGCATTTCACATCCCATTTGTTCATATCTTTTTATCCAAGGAAAACCTTGTGGGGAAACCCCTGGGCACTTCTCAACAATTCATGGATGGTACCTAGTGTAAACCGATTGACGTTCATTATGGCACCTAACTTGATAGGGACATCGAGTGAGAAATGCAACAAAGGCAGCCAGCCCGAGGGATTGACCACAAGACCTCCCGCATGAAGCTCAAAGCACTTAACCACTCAAACTAACCCAACAGACTAACCCATTTATTCATATCTTATCATTACATAGTGTACAGTAATTGGGAAGATGAAGAGGCAGTGACGAATACAATCAGCCATTGTGATTGTTGGGCTACCATTCATAACCATTTATTGTGTTGTCCGTCCATGTCAGCATGCCCATGTTGAACTAAGTTGTGTGTAATTGTGGCCAAGGTTGTGTGACCTAAGTCACCTGGTTGGAATTTGTGTTCTTGAAATTCCGCATTAAATTCGAGGCTATAAAATTAAAATATATATTTATATATATATAAAAATTTAATAAAATGTAATATGCCCATTAACCACATCATAAAGATGAAACTATAGTATACTTTCAGAGTGTTCTTCATTAAACATTGGGTTACATATTAATTACATTCAGCTATGCAATATGGTTCATGACTGACGATATGGGTCACGACATTCTTTAGTTGTATGGGTCACATAATATACTTTAGATGTATTCGTCATGATATGGGTCACGACTCATTTGGTTTGATTTTTTGTTCGAGTCCACCAACAATGGAGGGCGAGGGTGAGGCACACGCAACAGACTATAGGAGAAAACCGAGTTTGAGTCTGGACAATGGAAGCGACGAGCAGTGACAAGTGACTGAGAAGACTTGTAGAGTAGAGGTGGCGTTTGAGGATGGAAATGGCAAGCGATATGAGCTAGGGTTTCCTGTTTTCTAGTTTTCCATTCGAATTTTGCTGGTGAACTTCACGATTAAATTCGGCATGCCTTGAAATTCACCCAAATTTGAATTTTATCCTTGAAAAGCGCCGAATCCAGTGACTTAGTGTGTGACTAGGGCAATATCCAGGTGGACACAACTAAAATATAACATGTCCATAACACAATTGATTGTCACTCAAATGTGTGCTAAAGCTGCCACCACAATGTGCACTCATACTTCGTCATCCTCGACGCTAAACTCTATCCCTAGTGCAACTCGGTCAATCTTGGACTCCTATCATTGATCAAGCCATCCCACTAAGGAAGTGTCGGTCCCGGAGAATTGTCTACCAGTTATCAAAACTTTGAATTTGCGCCAAGTGTGTCACTTGTCAACTTTAGGCAATTGTCTCTTCGATGTGATCTGGTAAAGTTTCAAGGTTCTGTTCCCCAACAATTTTTCTACCAGTTGAAGAAACTATGTTTGAATCGGCTCTAAAGTGTATCGCTTGTTGGCTTTAGGCAACTGTCTCCTCAATGTGATTTGGTAAAGTTTCAAGGTCCACTGTCTGGCTACCTATTTTTTGCACTAAAGAACTATATCTTCTTCCTGCTCGGCATTAACTTGACAACCAACTCTTCGAGAATAAGCAGGAAAAATTCCTCTGCATCATCATCCAACACCAATGGCTCATAGAGCTTCAAGGAATCCACATTAAAGATTGGATGAATGCCCATCAATCTCATGCAACCAATAAAATAAAAATGAAGATTTGCTTTAAACAGAAACAATCACTCCAAATACAAAATACATTCCACCACATCCCAAAAAGATTGATAACATCTAGGTTACATGGAAATAAGAAACCGAGCCTATAGTTTTGTTGGCAACCATGATGAGGAAATCACAACCTAAGACCCTAAAGCTTAAAGGAGTCGTAAAAGATAGAAATGTAACGGTACTTGTAGGTTCCAGCAATACTCATAATTGTATAGACATCATTGTTGCTAAACAACTAAACATTTTTGTGTACCCCACCGAGGACCTCATAGTTGTTGTCATTGATGGACAAAACGTCAAAGAAGGAGGAAGATGTCATAAAGTCTCAATTCAAATACAAGAATTAGAACTACAAAAATGACTCAATGCTCTACCATTCTAAGAAATGTATGTGGTGCTAGGTGCAAAATGGTTAATGCAATTGGGCACTTGTACCACAAACCTCAAACAACAGATGAGGGAGTTTCACTGGCAAGGTCAACATTACAAATTATAAGGTTCCACTCTGAGTAATGGTGAATTACAACTAATACAAAAGGAGCAAGAGACATAATCAAACATACAACAATTGAAGCAAGGGAAAGAAGCATAATGATTTTATGTTAAACAACTAGGTCAAAAGACTTTAGGATATGATGCAAACAATACAAAGGAACCTTGCCAACACTCAAAGTAAGGACAAAGTCAAACCCTTAAAACCAAACAAACTTGATAACACCATAGAAACGTGCTCAGCTAGAGAGAATCCTATTTACTATGCTTTGAGGACAAAATAATGATACACATCCTATTATGTGTAATGTTTTAAACATAATAATGATACTACTACTACTACTACTAATAATAATAATAGAATTAGGCTAACAAAAGGTCAAAGGGAAAATACCTCTTCACCTCGTGACCAGTTAATGCATATAAGTGTATTGTCATGAGGCTCATAATAATCATCATCATATCTTCTCATCAATCAAACATTATTCTATATATTTCCAAATCTCTTCTTGCAATCAGTTATAAATAAGAGTTGTCTATTACACAAGCTGGTGAGTCCAACTTGAACGTGTTCTCTCCAATCTACTCAATGATGGAATAATGACCATATCTAAGCAGCTTGATCTTCATGTCTTTCACTTTGAAGAGCTCCTTTTGAAAGTAAACCCAAACTTTATCTCCAAAGCAAAAGTGGCATAGTGATGATCATGTCAAGCCTTGTGCTTTAACTTGTTCTTGAGTGAAGCTTCTTGAACTTCATCATGAATCTTCCAAATGTGACCTATAACCATTATTGCATGGACATGGACATCAGCCGCCTTCCTTGTCTTTGCCTTAGGATAGGACCCAAAACAGTTAATGGATCCTTCAACTAAAATCCAAGACACACTTTAAAACGTTGTGTGCTCATCATATTATGCAATGACCAATTTTATGGCCTTTAAAATGTTGTGTGCTCATCATACTATGCAGTGATCAATTGTACGGCCTTTAAAATGTTGTGTGCTCATCATACTATACAATGACCAATTGTATGGCCTTTAAATTGTTGTGTGCTCGTCACTACACATATGGTATGTTGGCATTCCAAGTCTTCAGATGTTTGTGATTTAAGATGTGCAACAATTGAACTACGGTGTTATTTACTACCTCCATATGACCATCTATTTTTGGATGGAAGGTAGTACTCCTATTTAGTTTGGTGTCCATAAATCCCACGATGCTTGTCAAAAATAGCTAAGAAACCTATTGTTGTAACCAAAAATTACTGGTAATGATAAGCCAAAATGCACCCATAACTTCTCAAAGAATAATTTTGTGACCTATTGAACTGAATGTTATGACCCAAGGCAGCATGTATGGGATTAAATATATATGATATGGCTCCAAGGAGGGAATATATGGGGTTAAATGTCTATGTAATGAAGTAAATGTATATGTAATATTGGTCAGCCAAATGAAGAGCCCACATGTGCAATGAGTGAATAGGTATATATATAGAGGTCATGTAGTAATTGTTGAGAGAAACATGTGAATTGGATATATAAATGTATTGGGGTATTTGGAGGAGATTCTCCTATTCTTTAAGCACTTATTGTGTAACTCATCTCTCTTATCTACTTTGGAGTTGTTCTCCACGTATACATTTGTTGTACATGGTGTGTGTTATTGCGCAAACTAGCACATGTAGTTAAAGCCCCAAAGATTGTTACTAGTTCATGGTCACCCGAGAGAGGTTACCCACTATCACAACAATAACCACCTCTATGCACTTTCGGTTAACTCTTCTCCAACTCAAGGGGGCGTCCTTAGATAGGATTGCTAGGCTATGGCAATGAGGGCACAAGGGGATTTGGAAGAGATAACCTTAGCAAAACAAGATTGTAGTTTTTAGAGTTTTTTTAATAGGTGATGGAGAGACCCAGAGATCAGTGCCAATATCCAATTAGGGCAATGGAATCAAGGTGAATCAAATGGCTAGAGAGGCCAAGTAGAATGGTCATTCAAGAAATGGTCTATTTTCTTCAAAGGTTAGGGATCGGGACACACTAGTCACATCACCCAATTGAGGATAAACAATGGAATTCAAGGTCTACAAGAGGGAGCTCCAACAAGGGAAAGTCCCTAAACACCCAAGATAAACTATGGAGAAGATAAATACCTAGAAACCCTTACCAAGGAGCAAAAATGCATATCAAGACAAGGTCTAAAATACTTTAAATTAACAAAGGAGAATGTGCAACCCAATAGCCTACGACGTCCTCCTTACAAGAGTTATCAACAACTATTCTTTGGATCAATCATGAGAGGTTTGTAGAAAACTTGAACATTCCAACATTAACCCTCGAGCACAATAATAGAACCAAGAAGAAGAAGATTCAAGAATTGACAACACTTTTCACCACATAGAACCCTTAACACCATAAATTGTACAAAAGAAAAACATATCGATGAAGCTCCAAAAGAAAGAGAACTCTCAAAGTCTAACCATGAAAATGAAATGAGGAAGTGTCTCTCTATTTATATGAGAGGCTAAACTTCCTTATACAATAAAATATTCATTGTTTCCTTAGATTTAGCCTAGGGTGGGATAAAATAATACAAAATCCCAACTACAAGTAACTAATACTTAACAATACAATAAAATAAGGTGGTCAATGCCACTTGTACAATGATGAGAATTTGAGATACATGGGATCCCTGACAAAGGGGAAATGCTCCAACAAGCAAAGAACAAGGTGGTTGATGATACCACGTGGTTTCCAAATGTTAAACTAGCAGCAACAAGGAAGGTCTTCCTGCATGCATGTGTTCTTGCATGCAGAAGACTTTAATTAGGAAACCAGTTGTATTTAATTTACTTTTCCTAAGTTTACTTTGCAAAATAAATTAAAGTGATCTAAATTAAATTTAGTGAAACGCTAGTTGAAGTGAAAGTGAAATTAGGGTTTTTGCTTTACCACTAGTTAAAGTGAAAGTGAAATTAGGATTTTTGCTTTACCTAAAGCTATTAAAGAGAGATCAATTGGTGGAGAGGACACACACACTTGTATTCCGACAGAGACATGATACAGACAAGGAGAGAAAGTCAGACAGAGGATTTAGCTGGGAAGACGGAGGAGCGAGCCGCAAGATCATCGAGTTTCATACAGTTGGGCCATACTCTTACACAAGAGGGTGTTGAGGTTTAGCTGGGATTTGCCCAGTGATTCTGTCAGGTACTGCATTCGCCAGGTTTGGGTGAATTTGTAGTGATTGTAAAAGTTCCATATTTTCTCATAATAAATTATATGTCTGACTACTACACCGGTTTTTCCATTTCCAGTTATTCCGAGGGTCTCCATACCAAAATAATAGTGTTAATATTGTGATGTGATGTTGTGATTTATTTCTCAGTTTTATATTCCGCTGCATACTGTAAAAGGTATTCATGTGTGGTTATCAGTTGATATTTTGCATGCACTGTTAGCCCTAGTTTGAATATTAAAGGAAAATTTACATGGTATCAGAGCTCCGGTGAGCTAAAGTTGAGAGATTTACAACAACAGTGATAGATCGGGGGCAAATCTATTGAAGACACAAACTTAGATTGGAGATCTAGGGTTTGACAAGTAACACTTCACAATGGTCATGCAGTTGAGAGATGAGGATAGACTCCAGGGTGCTCAAAACTTTCCTACATGGAAAGAAAGGATCACAAAGATCCTAGATGTCAGTGATGCAGGGGAGCACATTGACTCCACGAAGGTTGCACTCACAGATCCAGCAGATCTAGCAACTTGGAAGAAGATTGATTCCATAGCCATGTTGATTATCATGGATGGAGTGAAGGACCATACAGTGCCTCACCTTTCTGGTAAGAAGACCGCACTAGAGATGTGGACGGCTTTGGAGAGTCTGTACCAAAGCAAGAACGAAAACCGGAAGATGGTGTTGCAAGAGAGGATGCGCAGCACCAAGATGGCCAAGGGAGAAGGAGTGGTGCCTTATCTCACAAGGCTCACATGGATCAGGGATGAGCTTGGAGTTGTTGGCTCTAAAATAGTGGATGAGGAACTAGTTCGAATAGCCCTCAATGGCTTCTCTAAGCCATGGGACACCTTTGTCAAAGGTGTTGTGGCTAGGGAGAAGCTCCCTGATTGGCAAAGACTATGGGATGACTTTGTGCAGGAGGAGACCCGCATAGGTCAAGGATCAGGCTCATCCAGCAGTGCCCCACAGATGGTGGAAGAGCAAGGGGAAGACAAAGGGGAAGAAGAATAGTAAGAAGAACCTTGACGTGTCAAAGGTCAAGTGTTTTATCTGCCACAAGTAGGGACACTTTGCCTCCCAATGCCCAGACAGGAAAAAGAAGAGCAACACTCAAATAACTGGATCTGTAGAGGTGGATGAGTTCAACAGGAACTTCGATGAGGAGTTTTGCTTGATAGCTTGCATGGCAAGCACCACAAGGAGCAGCATATGGTACATCGACAGTGGAGCATCTAGCCACATGACTGAATCGAAGAGATTCTTCAGAGACTTCTAGGAGGGTG
Organism: Pseudotsuga menziesii; assembly: GCA_001517045.1. NCBI lineage: Eukaryota > Viridiplantae > Streptophyta > Pinopsida > Pinales > Pinaceae > Pseudotsuga > Pseudotsuga menziesii. Next base: position 266,899 of record LPNX010748441.1, on the reverse strand, counting down.
GAACAGGGATCCACGTTGAGTTGGGTGATGATGCACGGTATCAGGTGCAGGGAGTTGGCGCTGTTTCATTTGAGAGGGAGTCTGGCAAACCCCTCAGTTTTGTTGATGTGTTATATGTTCCAGGACTGACCAAGAACCTTATATCAATCTCCACTATGGAGGACAAGGGATATCAGGTGAAGTTCTGTGACCATAGAGTGTATATCAGGCCCAAGGGGTCCAATAGGAGCTTGGATCGGGTGATTGGCAGAAGGAGCGAGAAAGTGTACAGATTACACTTTGAGCCTGTAAAGGCTCTAGTCAGTAGCAACAGCAGCAGTCAGGGTGAGTTGTGGCATAAGAGAATGGCACACTTACACCATGGAGCACTGAAGCATTTGAGACAAGCAGTCATTGGAGCTCCTCAAGTACAGGAGGAAAAGCATAACCACTGCAAGGGTTGTGCTTTGGGGAAGAACATCAGGAAGCCTTTCCCACAGAGTGAGCACAAGTCTAAGGAGCCCTTGGACTTGGTGCATTCAGATGTATGCAGACCTATGAGTGTCCATTCGTTCAGTGGTTACAGTTACTGCGTAACCTTCATTAATGACTATTCTAGGAAAACCCGAATCTATTTCCTGAAGGCCAAGTCAGAGGTCTTTGAGAGGTTCTAAAAGTTCAAGACTCTTGTGGAGAACCAAACATGAAAGAAGATTCGGGTGTTGAGAACATACAATGGGGGTAAGTACACCTCCAATGAGTTCATGGAGTATTGTTCGGTGGAGGGGATCAAGAAGGAGCACACTGTGCCCCATACCCCACAGCAGAATGGAGTCGTAGAGCGGAAGAACAGGACGATGGTTGGAGCAGCCAAGGCCATGCTATTTCATCAGCGATTACCACTATTCCTCTGGGCCGAGGCATACAGGACTACAATATACATTCATAATAGGTGTCTCTACACAGCTTTGGGGAGGAAGACATCGGAGGAGGTCTTCACAGGCACTAGGCCATATGTGAGTCACATTCGCATATTCGACAGTGTCTGCTATTGTCATGTTCATGCTGACAATAGGACGAAGTTGGACCCTTCTGGAGAGAAGGGGTTATTTGTTGGTTATAGCGAGATTTCAAACGCATATAGAGTTTACATTCTTGCTCGCAGAAGGATCATTGTGAGCAGGGATGTCCAATTCGATGAGGATAGGACCTTGCGGAGATCTCTAGACTTGCCAGCAGAGCAACAACCAGCACAAGAGTCAGGAGTCAAGTTGGAGGAGCCAAATGTACAGGTATAGGTACAGACACAGAGCACAGGTTCTAGTGGTCAGAGGGAGTCAGGTGGACAAGATCCTACAGTCATTGAGGATGAGCTGCAGCAAGAAACAAATATCCAGCAGCCGCAGCAAGTTGACACTAGGCCAAGGCCTAAGTGCTTTAGGTCCATAGTACATGATTCCAGGTAGGTTGATCCTCCACAGAGATCTTTTAGACAAATTGTACCACCAGAGAGGCTTAGTTATATGGTGCTGATGACAGAGTTGATTAACTCTGAACCTTCCAACTTTGAGAAGGTTGCACAACATGATGTGTGGCAAGAGGCTACTGTTGAGGAGTATGACTCCATTATGAAAAACCAGGTATGGGAGGTTGTGCCGAGGCCAGAAGGGAAAAAGGTGGTAGGATCCAGATGGATCTAAAAGGTGAAGCATGGAGCAGACGGAAGCGTGGAGAAGTACAAGGCACGCTTCGTGGCAAAGGGGTTTTCACAAAAGGAGGGTATTGATTATGAGGAGACCTTCGCCCTTGTTGCCAGGTATTCTTCCATTCGGACTATTATCTCACTAGCAGCTGAGATGGGTTGGCGTGTCCATCATATAGATGTCAAGACTGCCTTCCTCAACGGAGTGATAGAGGAGGAGGTGTATATTGAGCAGCCATAGGGGTTTAATGTGGAGAACAAGGAGACACATGTATGCAGACTGCATCGAGCTCTTTACGGGCATAAGCAGGCACCTCAAGCATGGCACTCAAGGATTGACAGCTATCTACGGGAGATGGGATTTCAGCGAAGTGAAGTTGACCACAACCTGTACTTCTTGACAGGTGAAGTGCCTCTCATACTAGTCATGTATGTCGATGATCTCTTTTTGACAGGAGATGAGAGGCTGATTGGAGACTGCAAGTCCAACCTTGCAGTGGAGTTTGAGATGAAAGACCTTGGGCTGATGCACTATTTTTTGGGCTTGGAAGTTTGGCAGAGAGATGGATGCTTCTTCATCGGACAAGGGAAGTATGCAGTAGAGATCCTGAAGTGATTCAAGATGGAGGACTGCAAGCCTATGGCCAGACCTCTAGTTTCCAACTGGAGGAAGATTGATGCATCAGGGTCAAATGGATTTGATCGTACCTTGTATTGTCAACTTATCGGATCGCTTAGGTATCTGGTCAACACTCGACCAGACATCAGCTTTGTAGTCAACTCTTTGAGTCAGTTCATGGTGGACCCTCAAAAAATGCATTGGACAGCTACGAAGCACATACTTCGCTACATCAAAGGTACAGAGGAGTATGGATTGGTTTATGAGCGCAGGGGGAGTGTACAATTAGCAGGATTCACAGATGCTGACTGGGCAAGATGTGTAGAGAACCAGAACAGCACTTCAGGTTGTTGTTTCAACATTGGATCAGAAGTTGTCTCTTAGTTCAGCAGGAAGCAGAAGTCAGTTGCATTGAGCTCGACAGAGGCTGAGTACATGGCAGCCAACATGGCTGCTTGTGAGGGTATGTGGCTGAGGAAGTTACTTGCAAGGTTTTTTGAGGGTGAGCTAGAGGCTACAGTAGTTCACTGTGACAGTCAGAGTGGCATCAGGCTATCTGAGAATCCAGTGTTCCATGACTGGAGCACACACATAGACATCATATACCACTTCTTGAGAGATTGTGTTCAGAGGAGAACCATTCGGTTGGAGTACATACAGACAAATGAGCAGGTGGCAGACATTTTCACCAAGGCACTTTGCAGACAGAGTTTTGTGAAGTTCAGGGATAAGTTGGGCTTGCTACCGAATCCCTTCCTCGTTGAGAGGGAGTGTTAAACTAGCAACAACTAGGAAGGTTTTCCTACATGCATGTGTTCTTGCATGCGAAAGACTTAAATTAGGAAACCAGTTGTATTTATTTTCCTAAGTTTACTTTGGAAAATAAATTGAAGTGATCTAAATTAACTTTAGTGAAACACTAGGTAAAGTGAAAGTGAAATTAGGGCTTTTGCTTTACCACTAGTTAAAGTGAAAGTGAAATTAGGGTTTTCGCTTTACCTAAAGTTATAAAAGAGAGATCAATTGGTGGAGAGGACACACACTTGTATTCCGATAGAGACAGGATACAGACAGGGAGAGAAAGTTAGACAAAGGATTTAGCTGGAAAGACGGAGGAGCGAGCAGTAGGATCACCGAGCTTCATACAACTGGGTCGTACACTCACACAAGAGGGTGTTTGAGGTTTAGATGGGATTTGCCTAGTGATTATGTCAGGTATTGCATTCGCCAGGTTTGGGTGAATTTGCAGTGATTGTAAAAGTTCCATATTTTCTCATAATAAAATCTATATCTGACTACTGCACTGGTTTTCCCATCTTGGGTTTTTCCGGGGGTTTCCATACCCAAAATAATAGTGTCAATATTGTGATGTGATGTTGTGATTTATTTCTTAGTTTTATATTTCACTACATACTGTAAAAGATATTCATGTGTGGTTATCAGTTGATATTTTGCATGCACTGTTAGCCCTAGTTTGAATATTAAAGGAAAATTTACACCGAAGCCCCCTCCAAGAGAATATGCTCAAAGCAATGTCCACAAAACTATCTCAAAGCACTCCAAAGCGAGGTTTTCAACCCACCACTTCCACAAGCAACCAAATGATGTCCGCATTAGCTTCTCTTGAGGTTGCTTCTCCATCAAGAAATGTCCCAATGAGGGTTTGAGACTCATCAATGATGCCCACTTTGTCCACTTGAGCACTTATGTCAATACAAAAGCAACCTCTTCCACAAGTTATGTCCACAAATTAACCAATATAGTCTTCCAAAGCCCTTTCACCAAGCAATGCCCACACCACAATAAGAAGCCCTTTCAAGATACAAGGGAACTCCCCACAAAGGGAAGGCCTTTCAAGATACAAGGGAAGCCCTTAAAAAACGTCTTATGAGAAGGAAACCCAAACACACTATAAAGGGAATCGATTCCACTTAAACCTTCTTTAACATTCAGCTTTGCTCCAAAGTGTGTTGAGATAGTTGTGTTGTTATGAGGTTAATTGAGGTTGAAACTAGTGAAGCACGACTCGGCTGGGACTCACGAGTAGGGCCGAGTACTCGCTACAGACTCGCCTTGAACTCGCTCATATTCGGTCAGACTCGACACAGGGTTGGAAAAAAACCCGCAAAATTAGCTTGGACTTGATTTTTTTTGGGATTTAGACGTTCATTGTCTATTTTGGGAGGGAAAACCGAGATGGAAGAGGCTAACCCTAGCATTTGTTCTAATGATCGTCATTTGCATTTCGGTGGTCGTGCAGCTTCTTATCAATGGCCATGATGCGGCTTGTTATTAATTTTTTAAAATACCTGATACTTTAAATCCAAATTGTTATTCTCATATGCAGAAGTTCCAAAATTTTGGTGAGGAAAATGTTTTAGTTGTCTAGAAGTTTCTCTTTGGATTGACAAGGAAAACCTCCTTGTTCACTTCCTTGTACAAGTAAACGACCTTTGGTTCACTTCCCTGCGTTTCTTTTGTACGACGTGACTCATTCATTTATCTTCCTTCCATATTCTTCTAAGGCAAGAGTAAACTCATAATGTTCCCCAAATTTGGCACCAAAATCGCCTAAATTGACGCTTTGGACCAGTTTTGACAATTATTCTATCTAAAAATGCTCTGAATAGGTAAAGTAATGGTCACATTTTCATTGTTTTCCCTTTACCTGCAAATTAGAATATAGCATTTGTTTTTAAGTCCATGAATGAATTCATTTTTCCTTATTCCCTAGAATGTTGATGATGTTATGCATAGCCATTCTTTATTCTCTATACTAATGCCTTCGCAATTCTCTGCACATTATTATTCATGTCTTTGTTGCCCTCAGGATTGTGTATTCACCTCCCGATGATGGCTTAAGTTAAGTGTTTAAAATTTAGATATTTCATATATAATGGGTTTACCCATGTGATATTAGTTTTATTATTATTTTTGGATAAAGGGTAAATAAGTTAAGATATATATGAGAATAGATTATAAAAATTAAAATATAATTGAAGGATAATATATATTATATGTGATATATGAATGAATTATAATTTACCAAAATTTATTATATTTTAAGTTTTTCTTCTATTTGCCAAGTCTTGCCGAGTCTGTCCCGAGTCCTTCCCAAGTCTTTTCCGAGTCAACAAGTCATATGCCAGTCGAGTCTTTGCCAAGTCCAAGTAGTGCAACATTGGTTGAAACACATAATTTCTAGGGTGCGGCCTGAGGCTAAAACAGTGCATTGGCAGAAAGTTATACTGCTGCACTAAGTAACAGGACACTTCCAAATAGGGTCCGTGTCCCGTATTCCACGTGTCAGACACGACACTTGCCCTAATCCGTGTCCGACACCAAAATTTTCGTGTCCCGAAATCCGGACACTTTCCAGCACGTGTCAGACACTTGCCAAAAACGTGTCCTGATTTCTAGACATGTGTCCTCTCAAAAAGGGTATAGAGGAGGAAGATAGAGGAAAGAACTACGATAAAAATGCTAATTTTGACATGGAGCAGCAGGAGGACGATTGACAGTGGCTAGTACCATTGATGAGCTATGATATTTTTCCATGTGGCTATTTAGTATTTTGAATTTTCATTTTGTATCTAGTAGTACTATAGATAATAGACTTAGTACTAAGTAGTATTTACTCTATTTAGTATTTGTCGATGGCATTCTCTCGATATCTATGTAATACATTTTGATTTTTGTGGTTTAAATAGAAATATCAAATATGCAGTTCATGGTTCAAAGTTCATGATTCATTGATAATTTTATTATTGATTCATCATTGTCATATTTCAATTGAATGATATTATGATTGATGTACATTGTATATACTTGTAATTTTTTTTAAATGTAGATCTTTATGTATTTGTTTTAATATATATATATATATATATATATATATATATTTTCCTTGGAAAAAAAACGTAATTTTATTTCAGCAAAAAGCGAACAAAATTACATTCTGTAGATGCAAATGCATTACATGCAAAACAGCTACGTGTCAAAGCACATAGTCAAAAAAACAGACCAAAACGTGTCGAATACTATTTATATATAACATAGTGCAAAACAACTATTTTTTAATATATATATATATAATTTTTTAATATATATATAAAACGTGTCCCCTAATTTTTTAATATATATATAAAACGTGTCCCCCGTATCCTATTTGCGGGGTCGTCGTGTCTCGTGTCGAATACTCGTATTTTCGTGTCCTCCGTTTCTCGTGTCCTCGTGTCATGTGACTTAGCTGCTGCATGACATACTCCTAACAGGTAACATCGTCTAATGTTTGCTTCTCTTGGCTGCTCGACACTCCTACACACCAGGATGAGCCATAGCTAGGGCTGCAGATCCTTCTTAAAAGGATGTATTAGATACTTGGAATAAAGAAAGTTCCGAGCAGGTGGCTGCTTGACCTAGCATACAACCAAACCCTTCCTCCAAAAATACACACAGGTCTGAGTCATACTTACAGCAGCTGGTCGAACTGACATTCTTCTCATGCAATCTGGTTCATTACTACCCCCAACATTCTGCTCCACAATCTGCTACAGGTTTCATCTTCTAACTTGTTGGTTCTGCCACAGAAAATGTTGGAAAATGTGTCATCTGTAACGTGTTTTTCCTCTGAATCTACCACAGGGATGCATTTATACTAGTTGGCGTTTAGATCCACTTGAGTCGGCCCTCAGCCTTTTAAAACACAGATCGGCCTTCCTTTATGCTTGTAATTATGCTGGCACATGTCGGCTCTCTTATTCTACTTGAAAACAGGTTGGCCCTAGTGCCCGGAATTTTTGTTTTAGGGCAGTTTAGGGACCGAGATATGCCCAGAAAAACCTGAAATGTACCCAGTTTCCTCTTTTATTGCCATCTAACAGTTTTTACTCCTGGTAAATGCCAAGAAAATGAAGATTTAGGGCTTCTTCAACCAATAGATGTTGATCAGACTTGGATTTGCTGTTGTTGTGGCCTCAGTCATTCCCAAAATGTTGTTTTACCTGTCCAAAATACTTTATTAAGGCTGTAGGGTGCCAATAACTGTTCTTCAAAAGCTGCAACATGCTTATAACTGCCTCAAAAATTAAAATGCCCATAGCAGACTGGAACAACTTTACTTCTGAACTAGGGCACACCCATGCGAAAATGGGTGCAACATCTGGCTCCAACTACGGGACACATGCTTAATCTTGCAAAGGAAAGCATGTGAGAGCCCTAGAACCTCTACAATGCACTCGTTGGCTTAACCACCAAAAAACAAAAACTTTACAACATCACGTAATTATTTCACGAACAAGAAATCAAGTGCTCATTGATGAGTTTATTCATCCTACCTACCTACTCTAATTTTGATAAAATCAACCAATCAAGTGAAATCATACAACCAGTGAAGTCACCTTAGCATAACATCCATGTTAGGGCTTCTTCCCTTGTCTTTGGCCACAATCCAAGATAAAATCACATCAATGATGAGCTGAGTAGATATCATCATCTTCATTGGAATTAGGCTGGAACAATAGAAGAGATCATGACCTGGGTGCCCTCAAACCCTTGCCAAGGAGAAGGGTTTCTTTCACAAGCCTCCTCTATCCAAGCTTTGATAGGGCTCAGATACAAACTTCCTTCAAGATGAACCTGCTCTTCTAACTCTTTTTGATGCCCCAAGTGACCTTCGAAACCAGCAAGAAACCCTGAAATACAGGGCTGGAAATTAGGCCTCAAACCTACCCTAAGAGAGGGCACACTTTGTTTCTTTAACCTTACAATAAAACCATCTTCTTGTTCTCCAAAACCTGCATTAATCCCTGAGACATATGGCTGAGAATGAAGGTTGAAATCCACCCTAGGAGAGGGTAAACCTAGCTGTCCAAGATCTGCAATAGAATCCTCCACATGCAACCCTATATCATCAATGGTGAGCAAGCATGGCTGAACTAAATCATGAGGGATCTCATCAAAATTAGGTTTTCCAAGATCATCAAAATTGACACTTTCATTATTAGAAGAGTTATAAACTTATATATGGGATCTCCAATAAATTTCCAATAATCCTTACCCATATCATGATCTTCATAAGAAAAATGCACCTCATCATATCCATGGCAACCATCTTCGATAGAAAAGAGATCCTCAAACCTGGCATCTTCAAGAAAATTGTCTTCAAAAGCAAAGGAGAGAGGAAGGCTCACCAAACCCTCACCACCATGAGGAGAAAAAGGAGAAGCATCAACCACATCTTAAATATCATCTTCAGCAGGCAGTGGCTCTTCAACAAGAGCTTCTTCTTTCTTCTTGATCTTCATCGTAGACTTCTTTCACTTCTTTGACAAAATCATCAACCAAAGGTTCTTCAACAATGGCTTCTTGGCTTCTTCATGAGAGCTTTCTAAAGGTTGATCTTCGTCACTATCTTCATCTTCAAACAATGGAACATCTTTATGTACCAGTTTTAATTCTGAAATAACTTCCATGAATAATACAACATGGAAATCACTCGAATCCTCATGCCCATGGAATTTCAGTGTGTGTTTCCTCCAATCTAGAGCTGGGTTGTTGGATAATTTCAATGCCAGTCTTTGGTGACGAAAAAGGGTGGTCTGGAGGTAAGGTGATGCGCAATGTGGGGTAACAGTTATAAAGTTTCTGGTTTTCCCTATCAGCACAGATGCAGGGATGGAGGGCGTTCAGGACAGTGCAATGGAGATTAAGCGGGTTGTGGAGAAACTAGCAAGCGTGGGGAAGGTGCTGCGTAGGTGCGGCGGACAGCTGAAGAGGATTGAGAACATGATGGAGAGACTCAGCTGCCAGGTGGAGATGGAAGAGCAGCTCCATGGCATGTTGGAAACCAGAATGGAGACGTAGGAAGAGAGGCTGGCCCAGTTGGTGTTTGATAAAAAACAGCAAAAGTCTATACTTCAGGAATTGACATTTGGTCGTCAGTCCAGCATTAATTAGACGTTGTGCAGCAGACTACTTGGGTTAAATTTGAAGACTTCAGTACTCTGCAGCTCGAGGAACAGGAGGAGCATAGGCCTGCTTCATGAATTAGACATTGTGCAGCAGACTGCTTGGGTTAAATTTGAAGATTTCAGTACTCTGCAGCTCGAGGAACAGGAGGAGCATACGCTGCTTAAGGTCTTTCTGAAACTATTTTGCTCTTGTTAGTTTATGTATTGTCAAAATGTCTTGTTACTAAGTCGTTTGTTAGAAGTTATAGGATCTGGACCTTTTGTTTTCTTCAGTTTCATGTTTGGTCGTATTGGGCTGAGGCAGTTTTGGTGTCAGTGTTCTGTCCAAGGCATTTTGTACTGGAAATGTATTGCTTCTTTTTGGGCTGCTAAGGTATTTCTCAACTTTTTTTAATATAATCTCTTGGTTATATATATATATATATATATATATATATATATATGGTTAATATATCCAAAACTTAAATTATTATTATATTTATTTTTATTTTGCAGTAAAACCTGAATTTTTTTACATTAAAACTTAACCCTCCTCAACATGCGGACTCTACAGTCAATGGCAGAGCACTTTAGAGTTTACAGCTCAGTAGACACAGATGTACGACTGATGTTGATGCAAGTGTTTTTACATTTGAAAATTTTAAAAATTAAAATTAAATATTAAATAATATAAAGTTGGGGTGCAATACTCCGATTCCTTGCACTTTCAAAAATGGAGAAATTTGAAGGATCTGCACTGTTTTTAGAAAATTACAGTTACACACGTACATGTCCTATACCCCGAGCACGAAACGTAAAATAAGCAGATTAGCGTTTATCGGACTCTGCTGGTCTGGCATTTCAACAAATCAATACAAAAGATTAAAAAAAAACTAAAAATGACTTACCTAAATGATGCTTGGTTCTTTCCAGGAGACTCCGCCGGTACTTGGCCAGAACGCTGGCCATATAGGCCTCTCTTTCTCCGGTAACTTCATCGTCGGCGTCCGGCTCCGTAATTGCAAGGCAGCTTGTATGAATATTTCTGCCGAGAACAATTTCTCTCCTCTCTTCCCCATTGCCAAAACCTTGGCCATTGCCAGTGCGACCACTAATGCCGTCATTTTCGTCCAAATTTACGGCATTAACGGCCAGGGGCGCGCATGTCTCAACCGGATCGAACTCCTCGGGGAGAGGTTCGACCCCGTCACCTGCTAACGCCTTCGAGGTAGTATTTGCGGTGCTTGGGTTCGAAACCTGTACTGGGGAAACCATGGCTTCTGATATCAACCAGTATGATAATATGCGGCCGAGATGCCCAAGATCGATTCCCACTGGCCCCGCAAGTGCAGATCGGTTACCTGTCTGTCACCGCCGCAAGTCGACTTGTTCCATTTGTTTGTGCATAACAGAACGAGAGCAAGTTAATGTGGATACCCAAGTTCAAAATGCAAGTTTTAATAAGGATATCCAAATTCAAATTTCTATTTTTGGTATCGATTAAATCAATATAAAGACTTTAAAATATATTTAAATTTTAATATATTTTAAATGTATAAAAGTATTATAATGTTGTGAATGTTATTTAAACAATGTATTATTGTATTTTTATTTTTAGATTTCCAGTGTATATTTTTCGTAAGAAGCATTTAAAATTTAGCTTTATTGTATTTTTATTTTTAGATTTTGAGTGTATATTTTTCAACAGGGGATAAGGAGCATTTAAAATTTAGCTTTGTGGACTATTTCAAGTGGTTGAGTGTTGTAAATTGTGAGTAAAAGTGGACTATTTCAAGTGGTTGAGTGTTGTAAATTGTGAGTAAAAGGTCTTAGGGAAGTTGTGAATAAAATGTGAGTTAACTCAGGTAGCAGCCCTAGCATACTAATTGACCCACACCTTTATAAATACTAGTATCAAATGCTTGACTTGAAAAGTCAATTTTGTTACCATGTGAATCAATTTTATCAATAGAAGATTAAAGGATATTTTAAGCATTCTCGTTGCATACTGGAGGATTAAGCTTCTACCCTTAATGTAAGAGGGGATGTAAAGATGCAAAGATCAAATACTTGTCATTATTTTGTTAATTTATAGGTGTCTTCTTTTTAATTCTTAAGAATGGGTCTATTGATACTTAATACATATAGAGCTAAGATGAATGTTTAAATGTTTATAATATACATAAAGCTAAGATGAATGTTTATAATATAAATAAGCTTTCCAAAAAAAGTTGAACTAATTATAAATACTATCATTTATCAAATGCTTTAGTTAAAAGGTCAATTTTGTTACCATGAGAATCAATTTTATCAATAGAAGATTTGAGGATAGAGTAATGGATCTTGTTAGATTCAACATGAAGGTTTTAAGTCTTGTCATTGCATATTAGAGGACTAAGCTTCTACCCTTTGTGTGGCAAGGATTTGAAGATGCAAAGAACAAATGCTTGTCATTATTTCGATTATTTATAGATGCGTTCTTTTTTATACTCAAGTTATCTTTTCCTGTACTAACTCTTTGATTTTAAATTTGTTGTGTATCATAATTTTGTACTAACTCTTTGATTTCAAATGGTTGTCAAGCTTCGTAATTTTGTTTCAATTCTCTAACTCTTTCATAGTATTTTCTTCCTCTAGTTTGAGTTGGATGGGATGATATACTTGGATCTTCGTGAAGGTAATTCATCTTTCTACAAGGATTACCTCCTCTAGCTTTGTGAGGTTGAGATGGACTAGAGTTTCTAAGCATTTTCCTCTTTAGAACAAGTGAACATGTTCAATCCAAGGACGGGGGTAGATGTGGTTCCTGAAAAACATCAAAGTTAACAACCAATCGTGGCTTGACATTGATTTGATACACCAAATTACAATCTGAAACACCCAATAGACAAGTTTCATAAAATAAATGTTTAATATAGCTAACTCCATAATGAGTAATGTAGTAGAATCCCAAACAACTAGATATTGCAAGTAGCCTACTAAATCAACATTTCTAAAACAACAAATCACTTAAAGATCTTATTTCCAATTCCCTAACGAGGGTTATGGTTTAGAGCAACCAAAAGTAAGACTAGAGTTTGACAATACCAATGAAAGCTATCCCTATATATTTCAAAAACACAAAAAAAAAATATATCAAGAGGGTAAGAGCATTCCCTACAACTTCAATCTTCTAATACCTTCTCTCATAAAACTATAACAACGTGGTTACATACTTCAAAAAAATGTTTAATCTAGCTAACTCCACAATGAACCATGTAGTATAGGCCCAAACAAGTAGATATGGTGAGTTGCCTACTAGATTCAACATTGTTAAAAGAAAAGTTCACTCAAATCTCTTATTTCCAACTTTCCAATGATGACTATGGTTTAGAACCGAAAGTAGGACTAGGGTTTGACAAAAACCATGAAAGACATCCTCATATATATTGGAAATACAAAAAACTACGTCAAGGGGTGGGTGAGAGCATTCCTTGCAAGTTTCATCTTTCTGATACCTTCTCTCATAAAATTATAATTATGTGGTTACATACTTGAGAAGCCCCACATTATTACACAAGTAAAATCCTTTTATGGTAAACATATGAAGGAGAAATTGTGAAAATTTGTAGTTCATACTATTCCTTTTTATAACTATGTTTGTATAAACCAAATATTTAGGATTATGAGTTTCCACTTGATCCATATATGAGGGAATTATAGCCCTTTCAACTCACAAACACAGATTCTATGTAGAATAATTATTCATAGCCTCCATTATGAGTTGTATACACAGATCTTTGTTACCTTACTGAGGTTGCAACTTCTAATATTGATGTAGCCTACACATAACAAGAAACTGCCACACAACTATTAATCAATAACTAGAGTTGGTGTCTTTATGGTTCACACTGGGCGGGCTCACAAGCATTTGGTGTCCAAGCTAACATAAGCCAAAGTTTTGCACTCGCATTCTCACCAAGTGCTTTGTCTTTGAAGATGGCTACCAACCCTCTATTCTTTAAAATGTGTTGAGTACAAACTACAATACTTAGTATGGAGAATCTTGCTCCTTCTCCATGTACCCTACTCACAAGAAACAACACAGGAATGTAGTGTCAAATGAAGCTTTGGTCTTCAATGTGATATTCAACCATTAGGATTCTAACTCAATATGTTTTTATAGTTGCCTTCCTTCTTGACTACTTGGTCTTATAGTTGAACCAAATACCTATGTTTCTATAGGAATACATATGTCTAATCTCCTCTTATCAAAATTAAATTACTCCTTCAAGACAATACTATCCAATGTAGAGTTAGGTGCTTGTCATTTTAAAGGTCAAATTAGGTCTTCTTATGTTCTCTAAACCTCTAATCTCACCCATTAAAAGAAATACCATATTATGTGAACCATGTGATCAATGGCCACCACATGTACTATGGTTGCAATAATTAAAACATCATCCATGATACCTTCATGTACATGGCACCAAAATAAGCCAAACACTTGAACCATGATCTTTCATTAACAAAATGCTAAAGATTATACATATACAACAATTAATGTGAGAATGAGATAAGAATAAGAAAAGGGAAATGACTTGCTCCAACAAATAGCAAAAAATGATCCAAATGCAAATGAGTTGACTCGTAAGAGGGCATACAACCCTTCAAGAAACCAAATTACCCCTCCAATCGATGGATCGATACACTAGTAAGAAGAAATGCCTAATGAAGGAGGGAAAACATCCTTACAACAATCAAATCGCTCAACAAATAGAGGGATTGCTACAAATGTGAGTTGATTTGATAAAAGAGAGAGGAAATAGACCATTAAATAAATGTGTATGACCCAACAAGTGAACAATTCTCCCAACAAATTAGCAATGTGTCCATAGATGAACAATACACTTAACAATGAAGAGAATGCTCAACAATGAAGCTAATTCACCCCACAATTGTAAGGGAAGCGCCCAACAAATAGTGTAATCGTTCCAACAAGGTCAAAGAACAATGAAATCAACAACAATGGTTGAACTTACCCAAGAGTGATAAAAAATTCCCATGCACAACTAAAATGCCTCATACAATTTCAATTTGCTCAGCTAGAGGTAAATTGACCCATGGAAGGAGGCATTGGGTTTCTATGGTCACTAGTAGGAGAGATGAGATAGAAATTGATTAATCCTCTTGAAAAACTAGATTATAAACCTCCTATCCTATATTGGTAGCTTTGAAATTAAGTCCCTTGATCTTTCATATCGATTAGGCATCCAACAAATGAGATCATGTCATTATTGGAGCTTCCCTAGTTCAACAAACACAAGAAATATGGCCCTAGTCAAGTTATAATAATGTCTCATATTTAGTCTTCGAACATGGTAGAGCTGTGTAGACAAAATTTGAGGGAGGAGACCGATAATTTGTTTGTGAAGTCTTTCGACAATTTGATCCACTGTTTATTGTCGATGCCTAGTATGTGAGAGAATAAGAAGAGAATCTCCTATCACCATTGGTGATAGAATGCCTAGTGCAATATATTGTTTCAAGCCCAAGAATAAAGCATAGTGCTCCACTTGATTATTATTGTCAGTCCCTAAACCACAAGAAAATGTTAGAACTATTTTTCCTCCGAGATCAAAAATAACCCCCCGCCCCCCTCCCCTTGCACCTACCCCCAAGTATATTGATTTTAGATTATTGTTCATGTATACTATGTGTTTTCATATTATGTTGATATTGATATTGCTTAATTTATAAAAAGTATTAAGTGTATGCTAATGATTAGCATTTTGAAGTTCTCTATTTTTAAATTAAATTTGAGATGTATCACATATTTAAATTTTGAGATGCCATTTAATGGTAGCTTTGGTTTTATGAAATCTTTGCATTTGAATTGTGATTGCAAAAAATTATAATAATTTAATGCCATATAATGTTTAACTCATTTTAGAGTGAATTAGTTGTTGTCTGGAAGAGACAATTATAAATAAGATATGATTGATTTTTAAATCAATTTGTTTGATTAAATATCCTATTAAATGTTGAAGAAAATTCTATTTTTTAATATGAAATATAAAAAAGAAATAAGAGTACCTTCCACTAAGTGACGTAAATGATAATACATGTTAATATTAATCTTGCAAATGATGTTAACACCTTGCATATCATATTATGAAAACAATTCTAAACCATATTTGATCCATCTTTTATATTAACTTGTTTGAATAAATCTTCTAATATTAACTTATGAAAATAATTCTAAATTATTATATCGAATATAAAAACAGATTAAAGAAAAACCTTCCCGAATATTAGTTTAGATGGATGGTTTGCCACATTCTGGCATTTGAGGATTGAAGACCCAATCACTTTGTGACCTACATGATTATGTAACACCCTGGTTTTGACCCCATAGTATTAAAATTGTACATGATGTATATATTGTATTTAATCATGGCAAGGAGCTCAAGGCCAAGGCCCTGCCATTGATTTGGTGTTTTGTGTATAGGCGATTAGGATCGATGCTTATGGTTTCTTGTGTCGAGTTAGACACATTATATTTTTTAATATCATGTAAATATGTAATTAATAAAATGCCACAACTAGATATGCACTACAACGTGAAAGAGATGGGGGCATGATTTCACAAGGAATAGGGATGGGAGTTAGTCAAACTCCTAAGCCAATAGGGTGAGACCAGATGTCAGTGGGGAAAACCCATAATCCCTCAGCTACATTTTTGTCCTCTGTCCTCAATCATTCAATTCTTCCAGAAGAGCGGTTGAGCCAGTTAATGCCTTGGGCAGAGCAAGGCATGGAAGTCTAATTTTGTGTCTAAGCAAGCCTGCAGTCTAGGAAGCCACGTTCTTGCTTCTGAAGCAAAAAGTCGCAGGGATGCATTCCTGTTCCATCATCCCTGGTCGCACTGAATGTTTTGGTCATTCAGGGAGACACGCGTTGGCGGAGAGGAGTTGCACATTCTATGTTGTTCACTACCCTGAGTTGCGGACGAGTTGTTCTGTAGCATTTTTCTATGTGACAGTGTGGTATGGAACCTTGGTCTCCTGCGGGCAAGTGAAACCCTGTTTCTCCTGTGTTACAGTGTGGTATGCAAACCTTTGTCTGTGGTATAGAGTGGAGCCTCTGTTGTTGTGTCTCCCTATGGTTTGCTGTGATGTGGACCCTGGTTTGGGTCTGAACTGTATGCAAGACTTAAGAGTGAAAGAGACAAGGAATGGGCTTGATAAACCTAGTGCAAAGAGGAACCCCATGAAAAGATAAGAGTGGTTGGTGAATCTTCTATGCACACCCTGAAGATCATTGGAAAGGAAAGCATATCCCGAGGGACTATGGAGCAGAGAAGGGGATGCTTCCTTGTGTTGGGTGTGTAGGTATTGTGGATGCCAGGCCAGATAGATCTTGTGGAGGTGTCCCTAGCTCTTGAATGAGCCACTAGATTAGCCATTCTACCTTTCCACTACATTAGCAGCCTGATAAACCCAAAGGAGATTGGATTGGATGACATCTTGATAAACCCAATTGTATATTGGCTTGGATGGGAAGCCTGATAAACCCTATTGGATATTGGCTTGGATGAGCAGCCTAATAAACCTAGCTGGTAGTTGGCTTGGCTATGTCTTGTTGTACATTTTATACATGTGTGTAATCCTCGGATAGAGATCCTGATAAACCCAATTGTGAATGTTGGCTTGACTGAGTAGCCTGATAAACCTAGTAGTGAGATGGCTTGGTTGTGTAGCATGATAAACCCATATGTTGGTTTGGTTGGTTCTTAATGTGAATGTTACCTTGACTGTGAGTAGTTTGATAAACCCAACTGTTAGCTGGATTGGTTGTGTAGCCTGATAAACCAAACAGTGTTTGGCTTGATTTCCTGCAGCCTGATAAACCCAACTGTGTGTTGGCTTGTCTGGACAATCTGATAAACCCAACTGAAGGTTGGCTTGACTATGCGTGATATGATCTGGCTATGTGTGAGTCTGTTATTCCCTAGTTCCTTGTGGAAATCATGCCCAGCTCGGGGGTGGCAATGGTGTTGAGAGATTAATGAACACACTTGCCTATGGTTGAGTGGAACATTGCAGTGACATAGCTAGTTGTGGGACAACTTCATTTTCAAAGATAATTATTCTGTTGTATTATTTCTGCAATGTATTTGTTTATAACTATGTTGAACATGATGAATGCTTGTTAATGATTTCAGTAGAGTTTACTGTTGATTAAATGTTCATGCATTTGCATCTATATATGCCTTGTATGTTTCAATGGATTTTTCTTATGAGCATGCAGGCTAAAATCCTAGTTATAGAGTCAGAATGCATCTGACTTAAGTGTTTCAACACCCCAGGATTCGCCAGTAGAAAGTGGAAGGCGAGAGACGAAAAGAGAAGTTAAAAACAAGGCAGAATGTTGGATTTCCACATCCCAAGCCACAATGGAAAGGAGGAAGTTGGAAGGCACAAATCGGTGGAAGAGAAAAAGGTTAAGGCAAAATATGGATTTCCGCAATCCGAAGTCAAAAGTCGAAAAGTGAAAGGTCAAAAGTCGAAAAGCAGGAAACCGACGGGCAAAGTAGTCATTTTGCTCATCTCCTCATTCTGAGGTTGGAAGGCGGAAAACGAAAGTGCAGAAGGCAGAATACGGACAATTCACTTCGTCAAACTTTGGAGTTTCTGATTCCTGAGTTCCGCAAGCGGAAGGTGAAAAGTGGATAAAGTAATTCCGTCGAATATTGAGTTTTTGATTCCTGAGTTTCGCAAGCAGAAGGCGGAAGGCGGAAAGTGGATAAAGTAATTCCGCAAAAGTTGAGTTTCTGGTTCATGAGTTCCGCAAGCGGAAGGTGGAAGGGTGAAAGGCGAAAGGCAGAAAGGACAGGTTCAGTGTGGAAAAGGTTTCTCTTGTCATAGAATGGATCTGTCAAGGGCGGAACGACTGTTACAGTGGTTTCAAAGCCTGAGAATGAAAGTTAAAAGATGTTACATGACCCATGACTGTGTTAAATAGATAGTAAAGAGAAGTTTTAAATTATTATGCATATTATTCAGGTGTATGGGCATCGGGTTCATGGACGTCGTGGTATATCATAGCAGTATCAGAGTATCGGGTACATGACATTGTGGTATCAGAGTGAGCAGTTGAGGTTACGTTTCTCCTCCAAGGCAGGAGGGGATGTGACATTGTGGTATCAGAGCTTATGGTTACAACATTGGGCCTAGATGGGCTAAGTGAATAGTTTTTAGAACTATTGGTTGTAACATTGTAGCTAACAATGGTATTTGGTGGGTATTTGAATTCTGAAATTGTTATACAACTAGCAAATATGTTTGCTAACACATTTTTGCAGAGTCATAGTACATTTTGGAAAAGTTTTTTTTGGCTCAGCGATGAGAGCCTATAGTATGAACGATGCACAAGATCCCTATGAGCATGAGGCATATGCTATGGGGGAAAACATTCAAGTTGGAAATGTTGAAACATAGTATAATGGGATAATATATCAAGAGACTCCCCCGGATATTGCAGCCACCATGAGAAGCCTAAGGGTGGAGATGCAAAGTTACAGAGAAGATAATGAAAGAATGATGAAAGCTCAGGAAGAGTAGAATCGGCTGAATGCAGCCATGCTGCAGAGTTTGATAGGCATCCAAAGAAAGATGAACTCTGGGCATCGAACAACAAATCCAGAAGGAAGTAGGAGCAGTACCAGAAGAATAAAAAGGTCTTATAGTGGATCATATGACTCTAAAGGATCCACGAGGGGTTCAAGCTCTTCTTCCCATGGGAATAAGAGGAAGAGGTGTTACTAGAACAATTCATGTGATGAATTCAAGAAGAAAAATCCTCCTGCATTTAATGGTGAGGTAAAGTTCGAACATGAAGTTGAAGCTTGGCTTCTTGGGATGAGAAACTATTTCCAAGTCCAAGACTACTCTGGAAATATGAAGGCAAGGGTAGCTATATTCAATCTAAACAGAAAAGCAACTATATGGTGGGAGCACCTTAGGTAAGTAAAAAAGATTAATGAAAGAAGGATTACGTGGAAGTAGTTCAAGAAGTATTTCAAGCAGAAGTACCTCTTTGATAGGTACTATGATGATAAGATCAAAGAATTCCATGAGCTAAAATTGGGATAGTTGACCATGGAAGAGTATGCAAACAAATTCTTGGAGTTGTTGATGTATGTCAGGTATATCAGGGATAATAAAGTGAAAATTCAACATTTTCTGAGTGGGCTACCTCAATCATATAAAGACATGATTGAGTTTGATGAACCTTGAACTCTAGAAGAGGCTATAAGGAAGGCCAAGTATTTCTATGATCAGAACAAAGGAAAACCTGATTACCATAAGAAATGGAAGGATACAAAGAATGAAAAGTTTGACTAGAGGAATAAAGGTTTCAAACCCTCTAACTTCTGAAATCAGCAAAGGCAGCCACCACAAGATGTGACTAAGCCAGCTAGAGTGATGGGAGACATGCCAAGAGACACCAAGGATCCAAGAGAACCTCTCTAATGCTAGAGATGTGGAGGACCCCACATGTGCAGGAACTGACCGCTTGACAATGGGTATGAAAGGCAAGTTCGCAACGTCCAAGAAGCAAAAACTGTGGGTCAAGTGGCAAGGACCATCCCTAGAATTTATGCAGTGCTAGAGGACTGCCAGGAAGATCATCAATCAACTATGGTTGAAGTTGAAGGTATGACTGTTGAGCAATCTGTTTTTGTTTTGATTGACCCTGGATCTACTGACAGTTATATCACTCCTAGAATTGTTGAGATTTGTACTTTTAAGAAATTAAAGCATAGCAAATCATGGTTAGTTCAGCTAGCCACTGGAACCAAGAGAAAAGTTAGTGAAGTGGTAGAGAAATGCCCATTGGAGATGGATGGGCTATTCACTTATGTAGACTTGAATGTTCTACCACTTGGTTACTATGTTATTCTAATTGGAATGGACTGGTTAGAAGCACATAGAGTAAATCTTGACTGTTATCGCAAGACATTTGAATGTGTGGATGAAGAAGGAAACCCAAGGGTTGTAAGAGGAATTCCTAAGGTGATTTCTGTTAGAAATATTTCAACAATGCAACTGAAGAAGTTATGTAGGAAAGGTTGTCAATTGTATGCAAACCATGTTTTGGAGGCAGCAGAGAGTGAAACTCCTAGGTTGGAGGACTTCCATGTATTGCAAGAATTCATGAATGTTTTTCCTGATGAGATTCCAGGACTTCCTCCAAAAAGAGACATTGATTTTACAATTGACCTTGTGCCTAGAGCAGCATCGATTTCCAAGACACCCTACAGAATGAGCACACCATAATTTCCAGACTTGAAAATGCAGCTGCAGGAATTGTTGGAAAAGAAGTATATCAGGCCAAGTGTGTCCCCTTGGGGAGCACCAGTTCTATTTGTGAAAAATAAATATGGTACACTCAGGTTATGTATTGACTACAAACAGTTGAACAAAGTCACCGTGAATAAAAAATACCCTTTACCTCAAATTGATGACATTTTTTATCAAATGAGAGGAGCAAAGGTATTTTCCAAGGTTGGCTTGAGGTCTGGTTACCATAAGGTAAGAATTAGAGAGGAAGATATTCATAAGACAACCTTTAGAACAAGGTATGGACACTATGAGTTTGTGGTGGTACCATTTGGTTTCACAAATGCACCAGCTGCCTTTATGTGTCTCATGAATGGTCTTTCAAAAATATAAATCACACAGATGTTAAGGTATGTAAAATAATCCATCACATATATATGATCGTGATAAAGGTTATCTTTGTTCCTCCAATAATTGTATTGTTAATTCATAATTCAAATTAATACGGATGAAATGTGCATTTCATAATTTGATGTAGCTTGATAGCTGAATTTTTGTTACCACCATCAAATATTTTACCTCGCACATATCGATATTTATATGCCATCATGAAAGAGATTGGAATGCATTATGAAGCAATTCATGCATTCCCCGATGACCATGTTATATATTATAATCAACATGAATTTGCAACAGAATGTCATATAAGTAGATATCGAACAGATCAAGTAACAAAAAAGGTGCCTCGCAAGGTTCTTCATTATATTCCCATCATTCCACGTTTGCAACGACTGTTTAGGTGCAAAAACATAGCGCAATTTATGGATTACCATGCAAGGAACATAAGTCAAGATGATGTTATATGAATGCTTGCAGATGGTTCTGCATTTAGAGATATGGAGGGAAAGTGGCCTCACTTTAAAGAAGAACTCGTAATCTTAGGATTTCTTTGGAAACGGATGGTGTCAATCCATTTGTAGAGATAACATCCGTTTACACAGTGTGGCCTATTTTTGTTATCAACAATAACATTCCTCCATGGTTGTCAATAAAGAGGGAGCACATAATGTTGTCGATGATTATTCCAGGTATTTTGTGTCTACAACTGTTTTATTTCTAATGTAGTTGTGGCATCTCATTTTTCGTATTATGTTTCCTGATTTCATATGTATATTTTTAATTTACTCTTGTGCATGGTTTATATATCTTAATGGTTCTCATAATTATATATTTTATATGTACTTCAAATCAATCGCGTAAGTTCCAAGTTAAAGATATGAATGTAAATATCGAACCTCTTATAGACGAGTTACTAAAGTTATGGAATGGCATCAGTATGTATGACATATCTAGACCAATACAACAAAGGAAATTTCAATTCCATACAATGCTTGTATGGACAATACACAATGCCCCAGGGTTAACCCATTTTTGTGGTTTGTATTTTTAAGTTCCACTTTAATTGCATTTAAATTTATGAACTAGTTAATATAGTACTATGCACGCATGTTTTTATAAATATTCCATTCATTTTATATATAATTATAATTGACATAGATATTCCATATCTATATATATGTCTTCAGACGAAGGGAAAATTTGCATGTCCAGTTTGTGGTCCTAAGCCTTCAAATCTTGTCGCTCAAAAAGCTTAAGAAAGGAGGTCTTTGATGAGTATAGGCACTTCCTCTCTAAGAATCATAGGTATCGAACAACTGAAAAAATATATTCAATGGGTAGCAAGAGACTGCATTAAAACCACCGAGAATGACACCTCACCTTTGGAAGTTGCAATATAATAGAAATCATCAAGCTGGTACGTATGGATCATTGTATATGAATTGTTATGAATTTTTTTATTGTGTGTTATTTACTGTAGTGGCCATAATTGATTTCTGTAATTTATTAATTATAAACTACGATTCATGATGTATGTCGTGATCATGAAGGCATTAATGGGCTTCCACGAGGAATTAAAAGTTATCCTAAACAATTTAGCAGGTTGCCCTACTATGAGCACCTGCAAATTGCTCGTCTATTTGATATAATGCATATTAGAAAGAATGTGGCTAAAACATTATGGTGAATATTGGATCTAAGGAGCAACAAAGAAAAAATTGTCAAAATTTGCAAAGACATTCAAGAAGGCAACCATGCAATGAAAGATGCCATTCAATTTCATAGCAACAGAGACCAAATTAATATAAACTCACTTCCATGGATGTTAACGGAGAAACAAAGTAATGTTGTAAAAGAAGTCATGCAGAAAATTAAAATTCCCACTGGATTTTGTGCAAACATGAAGAATATCATAACAAAGAAAGGTGATTTTATGGGGGTGAAAACGCATGATTGGCATGTCTTCATGAAGGTAATTATTATGGTATTATTGTTGTTTTAATTCCAGTGCATATTGTCGTTATTTTGTTTCTCTACTATTTGTTTAAAAAATGATGTGGTTTGTATATTGTTACAATATGTTCTACATCTCTCTTTCCTGGACAACTTCAACAACAATGTCAAACAAGTTATATATAATCTTGGCAAATACATGAGGTAACTAGCGATTTTTTTGCATGTGCTTAGTGTTTATTTAATTCATCGCATAACTTATATATACTTTTTGTGCACTAATTGATTTTATGTAATTAAATGTTTTTTTTGTTAAATATTGTTATTGGTTTGCATCACTTGTAGATGGTTGTCATCTAAAGAAATCCATAAAGAAGATATAAAGTATTGGAGGGGAGAAATTCCTCGTCTCATGTGTGAAATTCAGAAGCATCTACCTTGAGCATTTTTCAATGCATAGGAACACTACCTCATACACCAAGTCGAGGAGATTGAATTGTGTGGACCTGTGCATTCAAGGTCCATGTGGATAGTTGAGATGCACTTGAAATTTATGAAGGGTTTGGTTAGACAACGAGCATGTGATGAGGGTTCTATGGTGGAGGGATATATGGTATACCAAAACATGTTGTATGTTAGTGAATATCTTCCTAATTTAGTGTCAAAGCTCAATTTACGTCGCATTTATGATCTGGACTCCAATAACAATTTTGAAGGGGAGTACTTGAAGGGGAAAGGTAGATCGAGGAAGGTGAAAGGGAATTATTAGCTAGTGGATGTTAATTAATATAATACATTTAACTGTTGACTTCTATGTATATATATATCATACATATTCTATTTTTATATTCAATATATTGAATCAATTAATAGCATATATACTTTGTTAAGATATTTTACTTTTGTATTGAATTTTAATCTTTATTGTCATCAAGCAGTTGGTTGAGAGTGGGATGCAATTGATTTATACATCGCAAACAATCTTGACTGGATGAAGGTATGGATTGAACAATGCGAACAATCTGGTGATTGAATATCATGGGAAGGTGTGGCTTCACTGGTTAAAGCAACAAATCGCAATGGAGATACCAATCTTACACAAAGGGAAATCAATTTAGCATATGGTTTAAAAGATAAGCAGGCAAGCATATTAATCAGCCACTCTATTTATTTTTTTACAAATTAGATATTGATGTAGTACACGTTGATTTTTTCCTTGTATGGCATAAACATGCACTTCATCATAAATATTGAATCATTATGTAATCTTTTTGTGTATGGCTTGTTGTAGGTAAAAACACCATAAGGCTATGGTATGCAATGGTTGTAGATATCACATCAAAAATTTGGATGATACGAAGAAAACATCATATTGTGGGATATCTGCAGTCTTTGAGGTGACCAATGTTTCTTCTAGAAGTGATAGACATCCAGAACTCTCATAAAATTGATACTATGGGTATCTAGAAGATATTCTTTAGTGTGACTTTAAATCCTTCAAGGTAGTTCGGTTCGTTGTCAAATGGTAAAGGTTACGATTGAATCAATGTGATACCGATATAACTATGATTGCACATGATAATGGATTTACCATGGTAAATACAAGGTTGTTTGAGCCAGGAATAGAGCTATGTGTTCTTCCAAGCCAATGTGAACAGGTATTTTACTATGAGGTTCCAGGTAAAGCAGGTTGGTCATTTGTTGTGAGACACGATCCAAGGGGAAGGTTGGTAAAGTATAACCTAGAGGAAGGTAATGAAGAGGGTTTGGAAGAAGAAGACGATGATCAATATCATGATCAACATGAGTTAGATGATCATGTTCCAGGTGAAGATGTCGAAGAATTAGTTGAATTAGATGATGTAGCAGACAATGCCCATGAAGATGATATCGATGATGACACGATGATCGTAATTGAATTAGATGATGATGATGATATGGCCAATCCTTACAATGTTGACTCTAGATCGGATGATATAGATGATGACTTAGATGAAGAAGATGATGAAGTCTATTGAAGTGTATGAGGTACGCAGTAATATATCTACTCTATATATTTTCATTGAATCTTGCGATAGAAATATTGAATTTGATTGGTACTCAAAATTCAATAATTTAAAAATATTATTTTATCTTATTTGTCTTAAAAAGAGTAACTAACATTAATGAGATAATATTACAGAGAGGAGAAAAGAGGAGGCTAAAAGAATACGTGACAAGTATCCAAATCACATACCTGTAAGATCCAAGTCTTATTATGTAAATAAGTTACTTTTTGATATGTTGAATTTTTAAATATTTGACTATTATTATATATTTTGATTTGCAAAAGAAATTAATTTCATCAAGTAGAAGATTTAGATATTTTTTCATTTTGATTGCAGTTGAATAGATCATCATTTTGGATTTGCGGATATATGATCATGCCGACAAATTTTACAGTGGGACAGTTTGTACATATGATATGCAAGAGAATAAATGTAGGTGCAAAGACAGTAATATTTATTTTTGTGAACAATGTGCTTCCACCTACTAGTAAGTTAAATCTTATCAATTTTAATTTGATGTTCAACTTTGCAGCTAATATTGTTTAGCATTTTCTTTTTCAATAATTAAGTCCACCGTATTTCAATAATGATGGCATAGACATGAATATGCGTATCTCCATCGTATTTCAATAATGATGACATGGCGATCAAGTATTGATGTTTATTTTTTGTGGCATTTTACAAATCTCCAAAATGAATCACAATCCAAATATCTATCAGCTCAATGTTATGTTCTAATCATAGTCAATGTAATTATTTATCCTTTCAATCAATTTAAGGATTTTGGTGTGAATTAAGGTGGTCATTAACATAAGTTAGAGTTGTCCTCTTAAAATCAACATCATCATAGTCATCGTCATCATTGTCATCATCATCATAAATAATATCATCATAATCATCGTCAGCGTCATCATAACTAACATCATCATCATCATCATCATAATAATTTGAGCAGCAAAAAAATACCTATAGATTAATTAATGTGCTACGCAGGGAAAACGTTGAATTTTTTTATATATGTGTTGGCTTGGTTTGAAATTTGGCATGGTTGACTAGACACATGCATTGACAGAGTGGGACGGTTTCCAGACTCAAACATCATCATCGTCGTCGTTGTCGTCGTCATAGTCATCGTCATCGTCGTCGTCATCATCATCGTCATAGTCATTGTCATCGTCGTCGTCATCGTCGTCATCATCATCGTCATCATCATCTTCATTATCATCATCATCGTCGTCGTCATCATCATCTTCATCATTTCATATGACATCAACATCGTGATCACCATCTCCATCATCATCATCATCATCATCAAACATGACTGACATTAACAATTCGAGCAACAAAAACCATACCTATAGATTAAATATTAATGTGCTACGTGGGGCCAACGTTGAATTTTTTTTATGTGTCGACTTGGTCTAAAATTTGGCATGGTTATACTAGACACATGTGGGAGGGTTTATAGACTCAAACATCATCATCATCATCGTCATCATCATCATCGTTGTCATCATCATTGTCGTCGTCGTCATCATCATCACCATCGTCGTTGTCATCATCATCGTCATCATCATCATGATCACTGACACTAACAATTCGAGCAACAAAAACCATACCTATAGATTAATTAATATGCTACGTGGGGCCAACGTTGAATTTTTTATATATGTGTCGGCTTGGTCTGAAATTTGGCATGGTTTGATTAGATGCATGCATTGACATTCTGGGAGGGTTTCCAGACTCAAACATCATCCTCATCATTATCTTCATTATTTCATATGACATCAACATCGTGATCACCATCAAACATGATTGACACTAACAATTCGAGCAACAAAAACCATACCTATGGATTAATTAATGTGCTACATGGGGCCAATGTTGATTTTTTTTTATATATGTGCTGGCTTGGTCTAAAATTTGGCATGGTTAGACTAGACACGTGCATTGACAGTCTAGGAGGGTTTCCAAACTCAATCATCATCATCATCACCATGAATGACACTAACAATTCGAGCAATAAAAACCATACCTAGAGATTAATTAATGTGCTATGTGGGGCCAACGTTGAATTTTTTTATATATGTGCCGGCTTGGTCTGAAATTTTGCATGGTTTGACTAGGTGCATGCATTGACAGTGTGGGAGGGTTTCCAGACTCAAACATCATCATCATCATCATCGTCGTCGTCATCATCATCATCATCGTTGTCGTCATCATCATCATCACCATCATCATGACTAGCACTAATAATTCGAGCAGGAAAAACCATACCTATAGATTAATTAATGCGCTATGTGGGGCCAACGTTGAATTTTTTTATATATGTGTCGGCCTTGTCTGAAATTTGGCATGGTTTGAATAGGCGCATGCATTAACGGTGTGGGAGGGTTTTCGTAATCAAACATCATCATCAGCATCATCATCATTATTTGTTAAATCATATCATTGTATAGATAATGGCAAATAATTGTCGTGAATGAAAATGACAACTTGTAAAGTTTGGAATGGGTCATGGGATCATATGAATATGAAAGGAAGTCGATGGATGAAGCAACAATGCTTACTAATGTATGTAATTGACAAGGCCACTCTGTGAGAAAGTAATAATGGAAGAGGAATCATTACCGCGAGACACAAGGGAGGGGATCACAAGTGTTTGTATTGTCAAATTGATTTTCAATGAGACAAGAACAAATTATATTAAGATAATTTCTAACCATAAAATACAATCCTAATAGAAGTGCATACATTTCCAAGGTGAACTGCTATCTTTAATCATAATGCATGTATCCTGAAAGTTTCACTTGTGATTTTCATCACAACGGATGGGGTTTACAAGTGGTCACATGTGGAACTTTTTGATGGACTAGGAGTGATATGTGGCCTTTATGTGGAATATGGGCATCGTTATGAGATTTTGCATACTATAGATGAGTCATGAGGTGGTCCTAAGGAATTGGATATGATCAAGGGAGGGGGTTAATTCCCTTTGACCCTATATGATGCCTTTAAGGGTTAAGGCCCATAAACAATTCCATAAACCACATAACATGTCCCATATAAGGGATCATTGTCCTTCGAGTGAGCGACTTGGTATTGTTTCGATGTTTTGTGCATGAATGATGATCTCAAGGCCTTAACCATGGCTGGGGAAGAACTCCATAGACTTATACCCTAAACAAATATTGTTGAGATAATGGGAAATAATCATGGCCTGGAATTGCAATAGATCCCTCTAAAAGTAATCTATTGCATACATTTAGGATAGGGATGCCATTAGGATTTTTTGTACATGTATTCGATGGGTCTTAGGGCCTTAACCATGATTACAGGAGGAGAATAATTTCCTTAATGCATAAATTAATATTATAGGTATTATGGAATATGGCCGGTACCATTACGAGGTTTTGCACACAAGATATGGATGTATAGACTTTGGGAAAAAATGAAGCTTCGATGGCCCTAGTTTTCGAACTAGGCCATCAACCACCATATAAATTTGGATCATTGCCCTTTGGTGGGATATGAGTGTCATTAACACCTTTTCTATACTAGGCATAAAAAAATTTAACAAATAATACATAAACATAATAATACAAATAATACATAATACCTTTTCTAGGGTTCATAATACATTAACAAATAACAAATAAAAATAAATAGAAATAATAATAAAAAAAACAAAAAACAAAAAATAAAAACATATAAAACTACACCATTTTCTTTATTGTTCACTAACCTACACCTAAGTTCCATCCCGCGCATTACAAAATTTACAGTCCAATACTTTGGAGTTCCCTCGCAGAGCTGGCCATTACTTCGGGTTGATACTCTATGACTTCAGATTTGTCTTCTGCAGACGGTTCCTTCGCTGGATTGATTCTTGAAACTTGGACGAATCCACGGGTTCCTTCACTGGTTTCTTCATTACTCTGCCGGTTTCCTTCACCGGTTCCTTCTTTTCTTTGTCAATTTCCTTCACAGGTTGATTGACCCACCGTGGCTGGTTTTAGGAGTTCATTGTTTGCAAAAATGTCTTCTGTAAGTAAAATTTTCTATGCGAATTGAAAATTTAGCCATATCACTTTTTATGTCAATAATTAATTATTATTTTTTATGGGGCATTTTCCCTCTGCGAGAATTGAACTCCTGATCGCCAAGTAAATTAAAATGAAATATACTATAGTATACATCGTCAAAACATCCCTGGTTAGCTCTCGGATATGCATCTTGAACTTGGTCGGTATAGTCTTAATGTGCTTCCACGCCCTCCAATCCGAAGAATGAATATTTAATTTTATCTCCCTCATAACTAAAGGTGAGCCTCTCATTAATTTCTTAGTGGGTACAACTAACTGTTCTTAGGATGACATGATACAACTCTTCCCTTTACCTTCAGTGTTAATCTCCTTTTGTCAAGCGAGCAAGTTCCTCCTCGCCCGTGTAAAAAACTGTCAATGACCTAGTAGAGACACACACAGAGATAAGGGAAAGGACTTATAGATAAACCTTGTAACCTTCTTGAATTATTTTCGTCCTGTTGAAGTCTAGTTAGAAGTAGGAAGCAATTTCTGAACATACATTGAGTATTGTATGAGATTTAAGGGTTTGTTTGTAGAGAATTATGTAGACGTGAGACAGAATCAAAACCCTAGATCAAATGCCCTAAATCTGTTAATATGCCTCGAACCGATAAGAAACATGTCCAAGGGGAAACAATCCTCGGTCCTATAATATAAGCATTGATAAATAACCCCAAAGTGCCAAAATAAGTAGTGGATTGTGGCCTTAACAAAATAATATTCCCAATAGCAGAAAAAATAAACAGTAACCCTGGTTGAGTTGTTACATAGAGTGGAAGCATTTTATTAATTTTACTAAGGTCGATATTATTTTTTCCTAGTAAAACATCCTCTTTCTGTTGGCCGTGAAGTGTCTCGGCTAGTGTGACTGTGTGTAACTATTGGGCATGATTGTGTCTCTGTTGGGCATAACTAAGTATCTCTGCTAGTGTGATGGAAGGTCTACCCTCTAATATCTACACAAGAGGATCTTTACCAATGTATATAAACACACATACACTACCTTCTAGGCATAAAACCTTCCAAAATAGTGAAAACCATAAAAATTCACCTCTCGGCTCTGTTATTTTGTGCACAACACAGAATTATCCATGTACAGAGCTAAACTAGCAAACCACTGCTAACTTTAGAACACCTCACCATTTATAGTGAATCCACTATCTGTTAGCACTTAAGACACAAGTGCCCAATGCTAATCACAGAACCATATGGTATTCCATCGTACTGCTTAGTGTAAACAAAACCCCATGCAAGTCTGACTGTGATATATCTTTATGACCATTGATTGAACCAACCCTCTATCATCACCATTTTTCCTCGAGTCAGATGCGATGATTGCTCATGAATGTCGATTAGATTTCTAATGCATAGAAACCATTAATCACCCTCTGTTTTTGTCTGCGCATTCAAAGCACAAAATTCCTGTAACTCTCAATGGAATTCGATAATCACCATGCATAATATTGATCCAATGCAGAATTTTTAATCTCTATCAAGTTGAGAATAAATATTCTATCAATGAATTTAACAAGCCTTCCATCAATTTGCAAATATGAACAATCTAACATAAACTCTACATACCAATAGAGACTAGTTCTATAAATTCCACAAATATAGAAATTCGAATTTTATTTATAAGACCTTTCTTAAAACTTGAAAATCACAAATAGAATGAATACAAACAGAGATTTTATGACTTTGTATATGCTCCAGGAACCAAGTTCTGAGATCTTCCTTTTTTGATCTAGTCTTCAAGCTTCAAAATGAGCTACCAAAAAAACTCCTCGAGCTACCTTAAGCTAATTAACACAATAACTTAGTCTGCATTAAATACAACTACTGATCATTTCTCCAGATCCTACAAAGAAGGAATTTAGTCTTTATTGGACTCTACTAACCCCTATGAGTCACTAACAAACTTCTAATTTCTCTCAACTAACTCACCCAAATTTTAGTCGTATTTATTACATGTGGAGGGATCGAAGATCCTTATCCATTCTTATTCAACTTTTAACAAAACAAAACAAATTACATAAGAAACACCCTATATCTCTTTGACTTTAGAAATAACATAGTGAAGTCATAAATGACTTCACATAGGAAGTCTATGCCCCTACATCATAGTGTGATTGTTTGTCATTGTTGGGTATGATTGTGTCTCTGTTGCACATAACTGAGTGTATATGCTGGGAATAACTGAGTGTCTCTGTAGTGTGATAACGTCATTGTTGGGCATGACTGTGTCTCTGCTGGGCATAGCTGAGTGTCTCTTCAAGTATGACTGTGTGTTACTGCTAGGCATAACTGATTATGTCTGGTAGTGTGACTACAACACAAGCCTGCTATTGTGAGTACCGGTTTCCTCCTTGCAATCTCAAGCCTGCTAGGTTATGCAACAACACAACCTTAAGGATGAAATTTCATAGGGAATAGATCCGCCAAACCTCAAGATTGAGGTGAAATTTCTGAGAGTGGCATTTCACGTAATCATTTCGATCTCGTCTTGATTTTATCCTTTCTGCGAGTATTTCCTATCACAATATCTGATGGAGGTGTGTACCAGTTGCGAATGTGACTTAAACAGCCTATTAAATTGTCGTGTGGAAATCATTGAGAATACTGTTAGTTGGGTTATTATTAATGAAATAAAATTTGAATTCCTGCATTGTTTTCTCTTGAGTGTCCACATGGCTTGGTGAGTTGTCATTCCTTTGAGGCTGCTCATTGCTTTCACTCCATTTCCTTAGTGTTCCTATGATCTCCACAGGTCCTTCATTAATCACTTAGTTAGAGCTAGGGACTCTTTTGTCCTGCAAAGTTTGGTCTTTGTTGTCTTCATCAATTAAGGTTGATTCCTTGATAGTACTCTCCCTCCCCAAGGTCTTTCCATTTTGTTAGCAGGGATTTCACTCCTAAATCGGCATTAGTGCCAATAGTTAGTTAAAAGAGTTCTATTGCATTCCAATTCTGGAATTTTGTTTGTTGATTGAGAATTGCAGAGGCTCTAATTCTATTACTCTAGATGGTTGATTGAGGAGGTTAATAAAACACTATAATAATGCAAAATAAGTGTTTAGGTTTGTGTATTCAAAATTTATTGGTACTTTAATTGCAATTTGATTTAATGTTATTTTGGAGATGCTTTTAGGTGTTTTTTTTAATTACATGAAGTTTTTAAAGAGGAACAAATATGGTTCAAATAAGATAATGTTTAATGATAACATTATGTATAATATAATTATTTTTAGTAAATTTTTGAAATAAAATATTGATGATTATTTTCAACAGACCAGAGTAATAAATTTTTCAATAATTATAAATAAAAAAATCAAGAAATAAAAAACGTATTTTCAAATTAAATAATTAATCTATAGGTATGGTTTTTGCTGCTCGAATTGTTAGTATCAGTCATGTTTGGTAGCCCTTAGTTGTTTCATAGGACATGTTATTGCGAAATTCATTAGAAACCAAATTATATATCATTTGATAGTCCATTATACCATAGTGGCTGGCAATGGAAGCTTGCTCATATCTACATAAATAAAGAGACTCCTAGCTAAGTATAACATCAAACATAAGTTTTCCACACCCTACTATATACAAAGAATGGCTAAGTTGAATCTATAAATGTTACATTACTATCCATCCTTAAACACACAGTTAATGCTTCAGGTGACCATTGGCACACCAAGCTATATCCTACACTATGGGATTACAAAAATTTCATTATAATTTAAAACGTCCCACTCGGTGGAGATTACATATCTCCATGATGAACTACTCATTGGTATATAGAGCTAAATTTATGTTTCCCTAAGAGGTCTTCCCATCACTTAACATTGCACACATGATGCTATACCTGATGAAGAGCTTGTCACCACACGTATGGTAGAGTTAGAGAGCCTAGATGAAAGGAATCTCAAGCATTGGAGCACATGCGGTAGTACCATAGTTATGTAGTTAGGGTGTGTAACAAAAAGGTCTTGGCTTAAACCTTTACCAAGGGATATATGGTTTTATGTCTGAAATTTGAAGTCTAGGAATAGAGTATTTCTAAGGACTAATCCAACCTCTAACTAAAGTCTACTACCTTGGCACTAAGACCCAACAATACTATAACTACACTTTCAGATACTTAGTATTAGTATAACTACACTGATGCTTATAAGTCCTCAAGATAATGATATCAATTCGCTGGATATACTACCTCTATGAAGGAGACTTCGTCGGATTTTCGACATCTATGTAGTGAAATTTGTCGTCGGATATCCATTGAATTCAACATATATGCTACACTACCGACACCTTCAATTCGTGGGTTATACGAATTTAGGCATATCTACAAGGGGCACACTATGAGTGCAGACCGTTTATCCAAGGAAGCACTAAATATGAAGGTTGGCCTCCTCTCCTTATCGAAACTTTTAGAAGGAGAAATCATTGAGGAAGGCATGATACCGCTCTTTTAAGATATTTATTTATTTATGTGGTATACTCTTTGTTGTTTATTTCAGGTATGGGATACATTAGCATCTTTCTTGTTTTAGCCGGGGATGTAGATTTTGTTTTCATCCCCTAGGAGTGTGTTTTCTCCACCCTCGATGCCTCCTTGGATAAGTTGTTTGGGCTCCTTATGTTCTCCCAGTGGTCTTGCTACTTCAGTCATCTTGGTATTGTGGGCTCTGTCCCTCCCCTTGGGAAATGTTTTTGATACTTATCTCCACTCGCATCTAGAATGACTTATTGTTAGGACTATGTACAAGTTACCTTTGATTCACTATTGAATATCAAGGAGCACCTATTTTTCTTCATGAAAAAAAGTTACAAAATCTTAGAAAATGATTTTATTATATATCTTAAGATCCGTAAACTGGGTCTTTAATATTTTTGGTGAAGAAACAAAATAAATTAAAAAAGCTACACCTACAAAATCAGTCAAAAACGTAGTTTGCATTTTGAGTTAAATTGGCTTAAGCATTTGTGATGGAACCACTTGATATCTATCTCGTGTTACAAGACTATGTGATGTACTGTTATACTAGGGAATTATTGATATTCTTCAAGATAATGATATCACTATGATGCCATGCTTAGAAGTTTATCAAAAATGTTTCTCAATAGATTGATGTCACTAAGATGCCATGCTTATAACCCATGATATCAATTCATGGGTTATAAGTCTCTATGAAGGAGACTTTGTCGGATTTTCGACATCTATGTAGTGAAATTTGTCGTCGGATATCCATTAAATTCGACATATATGCTACACTACCGACGACTTCAATTCGTGGATTATATGACTTTATGCATGTCTACAGGGAGCACAATATGAGTGCAGACCTTTTATCCAAGGAAGCATTGAATATGAAGGATGGCCTCGTGTCCTTCTCGTAACTTTTAGAAGGAGAAATCATTGAGGAAGGCATGATACAACTCTTTTAAGAGATTTTTTATTTATGTGGCATACTATTTTTTGGTTCTTTCGAGTATGGGATACATTAGCATCTTTCTTGTTTTAGCTGGGGATATAGATTTTGTTTTCATCCCCCAGGGGTGTGTTTTCTCCACCCTCGATGCCTCCTTGGATAAGTTGTTTGGGCTCCTTATTTTCTCCCTGTGGTATTGCTACTTCAATCATCTTGGGATTGAAGTCTATTAACCCAAAAACCCTTAACTTTTATAAACCCTATTCGGTAGAGAAGAACTTATTCTCAAAACAAAGAGGATTTGATTAAGGTATTCCAATTTAGACTTATGCAGTCTTGCACATGTTTAAATTCCTGTTTATTCACTTAATTATTATTTAGTCTTATAAAATTGTTTTATTTGATGATTTCTGCAAGACTTGGAAAAGGAAATGCAACTTGTGGTGGATGCATATTAAATCATCACCAAAATAGGGCATGGTATTTTATTTATTCATTTAATATATTTTTTTGCTCAGACTATTGCTTGAACACGTAATTAATGTTTTATATATTTTTGTTGCAGACCAATGATTCGGTTTATGAAACAACAACACAACAATTCATGGATTTTGATGTGAACGAGTTGTTGAACAATGTTGACATGGTTCTTCTCTAGACCCGGTTAAGGTTCTAGAGAAGACCTTGAAAAAAATTAATGCGGATATGCTTCATCTGCTATTCATTATTCCACAGATCCATGAGATCAAAGCAAAGGTTGAAGTGTTGCTAAAGAGATATCAGGCCTTGAAAGTAAGTTGCGAAATCTTGAATCACAATATCAATTCCTTTAGAACTTTATAATTTTTACTTTTATATGAAATTGAACTTATAATTGAATGGTTTGTATTTACAAGATTTTTTGTGACCACACATCGGTGGTGAAGGCGGTTGTCATGTCCCCTCTCGCCCGAGAGGACATGCCCTAAGGCACTACTATCATTTAATCGGGAAATCTAATCCCCATGAACATAAACCATAAAAAGCATTGAATATAAACCAATTACATATGCATCATGCGATCTACATCGGAAGTAAAGACATTTCATTCAACACCGACATGTTGTTCATACACATAAAAAAAACAACATTCATCCTATTCAAGCATTTAACATGATCATGATAATTTATGAAGAAAATACAATTGCAGAGTTAAATACAAGAATACTTATCTTGAGAAGAAGCTTCCTTGCAACTAGCTATGTCGCTGCAACGTTCCACCCAACCATAGACCAGTGTGCTCCATACTCTCTCAACATCACTGTCACCCCCGAGCTGGGAATGATTTCCACAAGGAACTAGGGGACATAGAATTACACACAGAAAGGCCAAACACCCACAATCAAGCCCATAACCACATCCAAACATGGTCAGCCCACTAATAGATGGATTTTTTGACTTACTCAGCCAAGCCCACATAGGGATGCATTACACAACAAAATGCAAGTTCTGGGTATGGACCAAAAACGTCCTGGGAACCCAAACTTGAAAATAGCAAATGGGGAAAACAACCCAAGTGACCAAATCATTTTAGAAAATGTTTGATGGCTTCACAGAGGCAAACATGACCTCTATTCACACCCAAATTGTGGGTCTACCATCCCAGCCACTTAGCTTTACAAAAACGAGTTTCTAGCTTGGATAATAATGAAGAAAACACAGAAATTTGGGAGGGAAATGCTCAGCAAATTCCAGTTGCGTGAGGAAAGGAAAAACACCCTCTCAAACCCACAAAACGTAAATATTTGCTACGACTTCACTCAGCAATACCAAAAATGGGTTTTCCCAACTGTACATACACTCAGCAACCCTGAAAACGACTTCCCAGCTGCACATACATCCAGCAAGACCCAAAATGAATTTCCTGTAATGGGAAAAATGGAGAAATCAACCAAAATCATGAAGGGAAATGCACAAGAGCTCCAAAAATGTGAGAGAGAAAAATTGATGGATGAACAATAGGGTGGGCATGCATTTCCCAACATTTACTTGTCTAAGAAGTCAAAAACACATTTTTCTAAAATGGGTGATCTGCCCAATTCAAAATTGAACTCAATACCTTGCCCATTCCCATGCAATAACTAACTCAACCATTTTTGGATGACTGGGCACAAGAGACAAAATGGGTAGTTGATAGTTTTATGGGTTTTCCCCATTGGCTCAAGGGTTTGAATATTCCCCCCCCATTCCTTATGAAATCATGCCCCCATTTGTTTAATGTTGCATTGACATAGCTAGTTGTGGGTATTTTATTAATTGCATATTTACATGATGTCCAAATTATATGGTGCCATTGGTTAGCATGATAACCATCGGCATCGATTTTAATTACCGAAACATAGAAGACTGAATCCATGGCGGGGCCTTTGCCTTGAGCTCCATACCATGATTTATTAACGTTATTTACATCATATGAAATTCAATACCATGGGGTCAAAATCGGGGCATTACAGTGGTGGTGGGACCAATGAGCAAACGAATCCACGTATGCCACATACTGCACCCATTTTCTCGACTGAACAGTTGACAACATGTTCTGTGACAACCTGAGGCCAGCAGAGAATGCAACCACTGCTGACCGACGCAGACCAGATCGTGCAAAAGAAGGGGTGGATGGAGAGCTTGACAGTAATGCTGATGTTGAAGCAACATTTCTTGGATCTTCCCATGTCATTAGAATGGGTTCAATAGAGACACAATTTTTCGTGAACGAGGAACTCATTCCAATAAAGATAATGAAGATTCCAGGTAATTATACATTATTCAATTTAGTTTTTATATTTTCATTGCAATATACCGATAAAACCTTTTTTTTAAACTAATGATGGCATGATTTTTTTGCAGGAAATGATTTTTTATATAAAAATCTAAATGATTTGACCTTAGAGATCTTCGGGCCCACCATCTGCACAAGGTGGGACAGACAAACAAAAAATTTAAAGGATGAGCTGACTAATCGGTTGGTTGACCTGTTCGGCAAAGATACCTTCGATACAACAAAGGTCCTAAAGAAGGCTAGAAAACATATGAAGATTGTCTAAGACCAATATAGGGTTCACCTAGAAAGGAACCTTAGGTATGAACGCCCTCTGATGATTCTATGAAGGGAGTGGAAATCCCTAGTGGAAGATGGAAAAGAGAGAGCCCTGAGAAAAGGAGGAAAGATACCACCAGGCACAAGGAGGTATGCAATACTTTCCACAATGTAATGGTAACCCTTATTATTATTAATTTTTATATCGAATTTTGAACATCTAACATAATTCAACATTGGATTAGGCTGTCAGACACATCAAAGGCCATTGTAATATCCTAATTTTGACCCGATTGCATTAAAATTGTACATGATGTAAATATCGTTATTAAATCATGGTCAGGAGCTCAAGGCCAAGTCCCTGCCATCGATTTAGCATTTTGTGTATTGAAAATTAAAATTGATGCATATGGTTCTTGTGCTAGCTAGGCACAATATAAAATTGAGACATCATGTAATTATGCAATTTAATAAAATACCCACAACTAGCTATGCAATGCAACAAGAGACGGGGGCATGATTTCACAAGGAATAGGGAGGGAAATTATTCAAACCCTTGAGCCAATAGTGTTAATCCTAATGTAAATGAGAGAACCCATAAACTCTCAACTACCCATTTTATCTTATGCACCTAATCATTTAATTCTTCCAGAAGTTGGTTGAAAGAGCTGATGCATTGGGAATGGAGAGGTATGGCAGTCAATTTCATATTGGGGCAAGCCATCAATCTGGGAAATCCTATTTTTTCTTATGGGGCAAGAAAACACCCAGAAATGCGTGCCCAACCCATTCCTCACCAATGTTTTTCTCTTCCTCACACAACTAGAGCTAACTGGGACGTTCTCTTCACGTTTTTCTGCAATTTTCCTCATTTTCCATGGCTGGAAAATCCTTTTTTGTATTTCATAGTGGATGGGATGAGAGATTCATGATTTGGGGGTTTGTAGAGGTATTTTTTGCCCTGTGAAGCCCATAAACATTTTATGAAATTGAATTGCTCCCCTAGGGTTGATTTCCCCATTTACCATTTCGTTTTTTGTTGCCAATTTTTTTTTTCATACCCATCACTTGTGTTTTGTTGTTATGTGCATCCTTGTTTTGGTCTGAATTGTTAGGAGCGAAAGAGGCCCATAATCGCCTTGATAAACCTAGTGAAGGGAGGAACCTCACAAAAATATAAGAAGGGGTTGGCTAATCTTCTATGCATACAAGAGAGAACACTGGAAGAGAAGGTATGGCCTGAGGGATTATGTAGCAGTGAAGGGAATACTTCCTTGTGTTGGGTGTGTAGGTATTGTGGATTAAAAGCTAGATAGATCTTGTGCAGATGTCCATATCTATGTGGTTGAGCTCACTAGATTATCAATTCTTCCTTTCCACTACCATAGCATCCTGATAAACCCAACTGTGGATTGGCTTAGATGAACCTTGGTGTGTATTTGGCTATGTCTGAGCCTGTTGTTCCCTTTTTCCTTATGGAATTCATGCTCAACTCAGGGGTGGAAGTTGTCCTCAGATATTGATGAGAAAAACTAGCCTATGGTTGGGTGGAACGTTGCAACGACATATCTAGTTTCTCGAGGCAACTCATTTTCAAGATAAGTTCTCTCTTGTATTAATTCTGAAATGTATTTGTTTTAAGAATTGTTATGAATGTATTGAAAGGGATTTGCTTCTGCTGTATTTTCATTTATTATCCATCTGCATATGTATTTTTTACTTTCAATGCATTAGTGATTGTGTTCATGGGGCTAGATTTCTGGTTATGGCAACGTAGTCACGTCCTCTCCACGATGAGAGGGGAGGGGGTGTGACAACCACAAAGGCAAGACTGGACAAAATTGGTCAGCACAAGCTTAGGCATGGTGGTTATTTGAATTTGGTGGCACGAATTGTAAGTATTGAAAACCCGATAATGCATCCAAATAATAAATTGAAAATTATTTTCATTTTAATCCAGCACAAAATGTAAAATTAATGACATTATGCAAATATGCAGGCTGAATGATTCAAAGAAGTTCTTGCTCAGGAATACTTGAAGCTTGGATTCCAACACGGATTTGAAGCTGTTGTTGAACGTCGAAAAAGCTTGTCTGGGCATACATAGTCTTCTAGTGATCCATCTGATGCACAGGTATATAAAATCTATATAGTTTAATGAAAATTTATTAATTTCCATGCAATCTATTCGTTATAAACAATTAACATAAAACATTTATTATGTTTTGAGCATGAAAGCAATGACCCCCTTAATGTCGATGATGGACAACAACCAGTCGAAGATCATGCTTCGATTCCTGGTAATGAATTTATTCATATGCTACAGTTTTGTATAAATAATTGTAGATGGTGAACATTAATTGTACTTCTCCATATTTCAACTGCCGAGCATGTAGATGGTCACACTGTACAGGTTGAGCCTGGACATGAAATTGAAGAACATGATGTGCCCACACCAGGTAAAACAACACCTTTGTGATGTTATTTTATATGAAATACTTGTAATTATAAAAACAAAAATAAATTAATGCAACATTTTCACATTATTGCAGCAATTCCGAGCCCCTAGCTGCAAAATCCACGTGGAGAGTAGTCTACCAGGGAGACATTAGGACAAGTTGATGAAGCACTAAGAACCAAAGGACAAATTCCAAAAGATGTGCTTCTTGCTCATTTTGTAAAGAGAAGAAAAGTAAAAAGGAAGTGACTGAAGAAATTTTGAGTAATTTTTTTTCATAATACAATGTCGTGCATGGTTTTTTCCGCTGTTTAATGAATGGTTTTATCAGATATTGAATGAATGAATGCTTTAATTAATGTTTTTTTCAACTATTGAATGAATGAATTTGCACTAAATTTTTATTTGCAAGTAGATGCATTGGGTTTGGGGAATTTAGAGTGATGTGAGGGGGGGGGGGGGGGGGGGGGGGGGGGGGGAAGAAGGGGCCATAAGAGCTTCCACCTTCACATGGTTGACCCTGTTTAGCAGAGAATATTAAATTATTATTGAAACAAAGAGGAGCTCAATGAATGGTAAGGAATTATACATTTCCCACATTTATTTCTATAATTGTAGTGTTTAAATTTTGCTATTGCTATTTCACTCATCCATTGGAACTTGTTATAGATAGCCTTGGGAAACATTTTCATATTTCAGAGGAAAAATTGGCGTTTTGATGTTATCGATGGTCTTATATACTTATTGTTGTGGTTCTCCATGTTTCCTCTGGTGATCTTATATTACCAGTTATTTTACTTGAAAATTATTGTAATTTACATTGTTAAATTAAAAAGTTCATCAAACATAAAATGTTCATTATTCATGTTGTTTTTATTCATTGAGACTAACTACTAAAACTGTATTTTTTTAGCTTCAATTTGTTATTTTCATAAACATGCAAATCTTTTTTTACGTGTCCTAACATGAAATTATTGAAACATGAAAATATTTGTAATATGTTGAAAGATGTTTTGAAAAGCAAAGCAAAAGAAGACAGTGTCAAGCTCCACAAATCAAGGTAAGTTGTACCAAGAAATTGTAAGTATTGACAACATATTCCTAATTCTCATAGCTATTTTTCTTCTATTAATTTGATTTGTATTCCACACTTAGTGAATTTCGACCATTCTTTGTTCCCTATTATTTTTCCTTGCTCTTGAATTGCTAATAGAAATGATCAAATATGCTTAGAAGTCCAAAAACATGGACACCATGTTTTGTTGGTTGAAAATGTTAGGTTCCTTGATGTCGGTTTTGAATGATTTTCATTATAACACAATCATTGTCTACATAATAGATACATTTTTCACATCTAATTGGATTGCAGATACAAACCTAGGGTTTCTGAAGATCGTAAATCACTTGTGATATTACATGAAATTTTAAAAACTCTATGCACAAGTTAGGAAATATTTAGATGAGGTATGAGATGACTTGCAACACTCATGTGGTTATTGCTAGTGTCAAGGTAATTGATGTTTAAACCCACGTCAAAGCTTATGGCTCAAACATAAATTCATTAGGCACCCAAGTTTTGTTATTATTTATTGTTATTTTGTTAGGATTTTAACTAGGTTTTGTTATTATTTATTGGTATAAAAACATTCATGTTCATCTTGTACTAGTTAAAATCCTACTGAAAAATCTTCTCTTGCACACAAGTGGCTCCTAGAATATTTTCAAATTTTCCTTCGGCCCTCTGTTATTTTTTTCTCAAGTTTGCTGAAGTTTCTCTTCCTTGGAGGTTCTGCTTCTGGCCTTTGGTGGATCATAGCTTGAAGACCGGTGTCTGGGATTTGAATTCGATCTATCTCCAAGATATTCTTGCAGGATCTCTTTTATGGCCTGGCAGGTTGGTTCTTTGGTTTTGCAAGCTGTGTAGGCTTTGTGGAGGCTTGATTGTTTGGTCCAGATCTCCAACCTATGCTCGGCTCCTTCTGGTGTTTGCTGTCTTTTTGGGAGACTGTTTCATAAATCTTTTCTTGGTTGTAAGTTCTTGCAGGTTGGCTTGAATCGTGGTTCCCTAGACTCTGGTGTCTTCAAGCCTGGTTTGGGATCAGAACTCATGGATTCTGGAGAGATTCCTCCTCTTCCTCCTGACCTCGAAGCCTTCAAGAGACTGATTGCTTCTTGTGGCAAGAGGAAAGGGGGCCCTTCACAAAAAAATGTCAAGAAAGTAGATATCCCATTGGTGGAGCTACCTGCTGACCAGACCTACTGTTTGTCATTAAACCTGGTTGAGTGTGGTCTCATCGGTCAATTTACTGGCCTTTGGCCTTCTCCAAAGGATATTGATGGCTGGGTGCAGAGGAACTGGAGGCCTTTAGTTTATGATGATATCTGAAGTCATTTTGTCGGAAGAGGTTACTATGTTTTTGTCTTTGATGCTGGAGAGGACAGAGGTCTAATCTTTCGTAATGGCCCATATTTCATGGGTCCTTAGGGACTCTACTTGAACAAATGGACCCCTGATTTCGACCCCTCTCAAGACTTCATGTTTGTTGTCCTTGTTTGGGTTAGAATCTCGCATCTTCCTTTACATTGTTGGAGCTCAAAATCCCTCGAAACCACAGGGAACAAGATTGGTAAATACATTGATAGAGCTGATAGGAAAGATAAATATTCTTGCGCTAGAATATGTGTAGAAGCTGACCTTGAGATAGGCCTTCCTGAGGCAATAAATTTGATAGTTGCAGAGTGGTCTCACATACAGGAGTTGGATTATGAACAAGTCCATTCAAATGCAGATTCTGCCATGGTTATGGAAATTTTGCCCGGAACTGCAAAAAAAAATCAAAAGAGGAAAATGTAATTGTGAAAGATGATCAATGGAAACAAGTCCAAAAAGCAAGAAACTCCAATCAAGGCCCTAGGAAGGAAGGTAAAGGAAAATATGTGAATGTTGTTGTTGGGAAATCTTCTCAGGTTGTTGGCCTTCCCAAATCTCCTTCAAATCACTTTGCAGTGCTTACTTCTCCTGAAGCTTTCCTTGAAGAAGGTGAAGTGCAAAAAATCGATGAGCATGAGTTGGAGTCTGAAGTCATTTCAGCACCTCAGGATCAAGTTGGTCCATCTTCGATTCCTACTGGAGAAGGAGACCTCTCAGTTTCTCCCATTTGTGCTAGTTCTCCTCCTTCTTCGATTATTCTTGGGGAAGGAGGACCCTCTCACTCTCCCATTTGTGCCATCTCTCCTCCTTCTTATGTAGATATTACCAGGAAGAAGTAAACTGACAATTCTGGATCTTCTGAAGGTGATACCTTTTAGCAGGATTCCAAAAAAACCGGCAGGAATTCAAAGAAGGAGATTCGAGAAGAAGAGGCTGAGAGGATAAAGACGCAAGGAATTTAGTCCACACTCGAAATGTCGTATGGGAGGAATAAGAGAACTAGAACTCCAAAGGGAGTTAATACCCCCTCTCACTTGGGTAAGTAATGCAGGTCACCTCTTGGAATTGTAGGGGATTGGGGAATCCTCTGAAAGCAGAAGCAGTAAAATATTTATTGAAAATGGTTCCTTCTGAAATCCTATTGCTCCAAGAGACAAAGATTGAGGAGGAAGCTCTTCTTCTCATAAGTAAAAATAAATGGAAACTGATTGTTGGCAAAGCTGTTAGTGATAGAGGTTCATGTGGAGGATTAGCTACTCTTTGGAGTGCTGAGAAATTCTAGTTAAAAAATTGGTTTGTCACACAACACTGGATATTTTCAGAGCTCTTCCATCTCTCCAGTAAGACCTCTTATGCCCTCTTTAATATCTATGTTCCTATTAATTACTCAGAAAAACAAGAATGCTGGAGATCGATATATGAATTTCTAGAGTCCAAATCCCAAGTCAACATAATATTAGCTGGAGCTCTAAATATCACTTTAGTGCCGAATGAGAAAAACGGAGGTCGTTGTGGGAAGGATTTTATGCAAGATACGATTGAAGAATTGATTCAAGTTTGGGACTTAATAGATTTAAAACCCAAAATTGGGCGTTTCACGTAGTCCAACCATAGAGTGGACATCACTGGCATCTCTTCTAGGCTTGACTGATTCCTTGTACATAGCATGCTAATTGATGGCAAAACCATAATTTCTTCAAAAATTCTTCCTAAGCCCATGTCCTATCACCATCCTATCTCTTTGCAGTTTGAGAAAGAAGAGGAACTTGGTCCAATTCTGTTCAAGTTCAATCCACTCTGGATTGAAAGAAGCGGGTTTATGGACATTGTTTCCCAGGCTTGGTCCAATTATGTCGTTGGATCTCCCAATTTTGTCTTTGAACAGAAATTAAAAAACACAAAGCTTGCGTTGAAACAATGGGTTAAATCTCCACTCTATACACCAATGATTAAAGCTTTTGCTCAAT
Source organism: Pseudotsuga menziesii (assembly GCA_001517045.1). Lineage (NCBI taxonomy): Eukaryota > Viridiplantae > Streptophyta > Pinopsida > Pinales > Pinaceae > Pseudotsuga > Pseudotsuga menziesii. The sequence continues at coordinate 222,479 of LPNX010748441.1, read as the reverse complement.
AAGTTGATCTCTCCACTCCAGGGGGATTTGTCAAAGGTAGACATATAGTGGATAATGTCATATAAGTTCAAGAAACTCTTCATTCAAGCTTCCAAAGGAAGGATGAAGGTATGTTAATAAAGTTGGATATGAAGAACGCCTTTGACCGAGTAAAGCTTCCATTCCTTTATGATGCTCTGCTCTTATTTGGCTTTTGCTCTGATTTTGTAAATATGATCAAAGCATGTACAAATAATCCATGGATAGCACCATTAGTTAATGGTAGACTCGTTGAATTTTCCAAAGCAACCAGAGGCCTCCGCTAAGGCTATCCATTGTCCCCTTTCCTTTACATCTTAATGGCTGAAACTCTCAGCATGAATCTCATAGTAGAAAAGGAAGCTAGGTATATACCAGGCATTAAGAGTGCTAGGGGTGTGGATCCAATCAACCATGCACTTTTCGCTGATGACTCTCTTCTTCTCGGAGGAGCCTCAATGAAGATTTCTCGGGCTTTTAATGTTATCCTGCAAAAATTATGCCTAATCTTAGGTGCTTTGATTAACAAAAACAAAAGCATTGTGTATGGCTGGAATGTTGAACACTCAGCAATCCTTCAAATAGCAGACTCCTTGGGATTTCTTGGCTTTGACAAGTGGGAGAATATAAAGTATTTGAGGCTCCCATTAACCCTTGGTCTGTCCCCTCCTTCGCTTTGGCTTGATGTGCTGGCTAAGTTAAAGGTAAAAATTGCTTCTTGGGGTGGCCAGTGGTTAACCAAGTCTGGGAAATTGATCTTGATTAAATTAGTACTTTCAGATTTTCCAATTTTCCAATCCTCTCTGATGCTAGCCCCAAAGTCTATCTCGGTTTAGATTTCTAAACTTTTGAGAGATTTTCTCTGGAACGACGGAAAGGGTGGTAAAAAAAAATTGCATTTGGTAACCCGAGATGTGCTTAAGAGTCCCTTTTTAGAAGGTGGATTACAAATTGGAGATCCTTTTTTGGATAATTTGGAAATCAATGACAAGATGATTTGGAAACTATTCATGGACAAACAACATCCTCTCAGTAGGATTTTCTAGATGAAATATCTAAACGGGGGGTCTTTGAGAAATGTCACCTAGGCTAATACCCCAACAGGTTCTGCTATCTAGAACTCCTGCAGAAAAGGGTTTGATTTCTTTAATCAACATCTTTTTAGATCCCCAGGAAATGGGAAGAGGATCCTACTTTGGGAAGATAATATCTCCAGGAATCCTCCTCTCTCCAATAACACTCAGTTAACAGATATAATGAATTGGGCAATGAATAAAGGATTGCTCCATTTGGCAGATATTTGCTCTTGGGATAGAGTTGGAAATTGGGTTGGCTGGTCATTCCCTGATGTCCCTAGTCTTCTCACTATTCAAAAAAATTTGTTGCTCTCTGCTCTAACTGGCCTTGCTCCTGTCCATATCTCTCATAAAGATTGCTGGGGATGGGGTTTGGATGGATATTACACAGCAGCCAAAGATTTCAAGGTTCTGCAAGTAGCTCACTCCTCTTGTCTTTCTCCTGCAATCTGGAAAACTGTATGGTATTCTCATTGTCTTCTGAAAGTTTATTTTTTTACTTGGTTTCTTTTGAACAACAAGATTTTCATAGGTGATAACCTCTTAAAAAGAGGATTCAACGATCCATTTTGTTGTTGTTTATACAAAACAACTATGGAGTTAGCCGATCATCTTCTCGTTGACTGTGATTTTTCCAAATGCGTTTGGACCCATGTTCTCCTTGAAATACAGAGTTCACTCCCTATTCAGCATACTGTCAAATTGTGTTACTCTACCTGGCATGGTCTACATCCTCTGAAACCAATTGCTTCAATTTTGCATTCTAACTGGCATTCAATTTTGAAAATGATGTGGTGGTCTCTGTGGCTATCTAGAAACAATTACATCTTCAATGAACAACAACCGATTCCTTAGATAGTGGCCTTTAAAGCTTTAACCTGGTTTGTAGAGTCTATTGGACAGCCGAAGTCCTCTTTCCCAGTTCTGTGGTTAGATTCAAATTATAAAGTCGTGGGGAATAAGTTGAGCGGTGACAATCTTGTTAGCTTCCCTTCCTAGAGGTTTCGTGGGAATAATGAAGCATTCCATTCTTTTTGGATGAGTTCTCCCTCAGCGATTATATTTTTTGATGGCGCTTCCAAGGGGACCCTGGAGTCTCTGGAGCGGGGGGCTTGGTCTTCTCTCCGGACAGATTTTTCACTTTCAGTTTTAGCTAGGGTATTGGTTCCATGTCTAACAACCAGGCCGAAAGCTACAACCTTCTATTGGCAAGTCAATTGGTAAAGGAAAATGGATATAAGTCTCTCCAAATCTATGGCGATTTCGAGATATTGATAAAAGCTCTAAATTCAGCTGATAGCCTAAATAATTTTGCTTTGAATTCAATTCTGTAGAGAATCAAGACTATTTAAAAAGTTTTCGATAAGTTAGATTCTTTCCACATTCTTTGAGACCAAAATAAATTAGCAGACGCTCTGGATAACAAAGCTTGTCTTCTGCCTCACGGATTTCTTAGCATTAATGAGGAACCCAGTTTCTTCCACCCTATCCCGTAATTCATGCAGTTGAATATTGTATAAATGGGTGTTACTTTCTCTTTTAGTAATTCTTTGTTAAACCTTTGGTTTCTTAGAATTTTGTAATCAGGTTGATTAGCTATTGTAAAAAAAGACCAGCATTTCTTCTTATAATAAAATTACCCGTCTTTGTTAAAAAAAATCCTACTGCAAAATGAAACATGGCAGTAGAGCAGTCACATCTTCAATCTCTCTGCACTAATGTGTTAAGGTATGATGGTAATATGTTTCTAGTTCATTATTATGATGTATGGATATTTGATGGACTTTGTGAAATTTCCTGAAGCCAACAATGCTTGAATATTCCTAGAAATTCTCTTCTTTTGTTCATATAAGATTTGGGTTGCAATAAATTTGAGTTGTTCAATCCATTATTTCTTTTCAAAATACTATTATGGGAATACCAAAATTAATAGCCATTGCAAACCCCTCTGCGTAGTTCTTTTTTTCCTTGGAAAAAATTCATAATTTTATTTCGAAGTGGAAGAAAATTACATCTGCACATGTAAGAGGATCACTAAGGATCCCTACATTGTCACATATCTATCTCATATTATCCTAACCAAAAAATTACAAAAACTGTCCCAGCCTGAATCAACTAGATACAGTACATTCATATATTTGCTGTCTCAGAAAACAATTCCAAACAGAAATATATATAAAATCAGCTCGAAAGCATATCAAAACCATATCTGTGTAAACAAAATCTAGAATGAATATCCAAATCATATAATCATTGTCTCAAAATAAACAGTCCCAGATAGTATATACTCGATACATATATGGAGTCCAAATCAGTGTATACAGGTCACAAACTGTGCCAAAAACCAATGCCGATCCCGGCCAATAAAGTCCCAGCATGTAAAAGAACTCTATCACGGACTGAAATATATAAAATAAATCAGCTCGATACATAAAAGGATATCAAACCCAAATCAGTATAAACCAAAATCAGTGTAGAAACTAAGCCAAAAACCAATGCTGATCCCGGCCGATAAAGTCCCAGCCTGTAAAAGAACTCTGTCACGGACTGAAAAATATATAAGTAATCAGCTCGATACATAAAAGGATATCAAACCCAAATCAGTATAAACCAAAATCTGGAATGAATATCCAATTCATATATATGCTGTCTCAAAATAAACTTCCCCGGATAATATATATAAAGCATATCAGCTCGATACATATATGAAGATCAAAACCAAATCAACGAAAATGCCAAGTCACAAAAACTAAGCCAAAGCTCAATGCTGATCCAAAACTGCATCATGAAATGGCCGATGATAATAGCTGAAATCCCCCTCATGAGAGTGAACAGTTATCCTCCAGATGCCAAAGTCTAAATGCGTCGCTTCCTTGGATAATCGATCAGCCACCCCATTTCGTTCCCTATAGACATGAGTAAAAGAAATAAAATTAAACTGATGTTTTATGCAGATCACCTCCTCCAGAATAGGTAAAAGTATCATCACATGGCACTGAACAGTCTCTTTTGCCCATTCAATAACTAGCATAGAGTCACCGAAGACCTGTAAAGACAAACAACCCTGTTCCAAAGCATATAAAAGCAGAAGCCTGAGGGTCATTAATTCAGCATAATTGTTTGATCCCCGTCCTAATCCAACCGAGAAATGAAAATAACGAGACTCATATTTGTAAAGTACTCCACCCCCACCACATCTCAATTGCCGAGCTTGTGAAGCTCCATCAAAGTAGCCCCAAGGGAGAGCTTTGTCAATCAGTTCCATCCGCACAGGCCTATGCCTGAGAATCTTCTCAGGTTCCCTGAAATGATGAATAATTGCAACAATTTGAGCCACAACAAACTCCATCGGGATTCGATAGTCTTGAAAAATAATCTTGTTCCGTGATATCCAAATCCCCCAAGCGAAGATACAAGGAACGGCTCGAAGAGAGTTTTGACCCGACCACCAGCTTTGAAATGCTTGGAGAGCAGAATCTCCCTGCCACCCCCCTATGATACCCATCTGTTTACACACTTCAGTCCATATAGTTTGTGAATAACTACATTGAACAAAAAGAAGATGAATAGTTTCCTCAGCCTTCCGACACATCGCACAAAAGCCTGGGCCTTCAAGAAATCTCTTTTGCAAAATATCCCATGTTGGAACTTTATTTTCCAAAATAGCCCAGAAGAGTAACTTTGCCTTACCTGGGCATTTAATCTTCCACAGCTGTTTCCACCACCAAACCAATTCTTGGTTATGAACCAACACATTGAGCTGAATATAACCATGTTTTGGAGTATAACACCCTGAAGGATGATAATCCCAAACCAATTTATCATCCCGATTAGTCAATCTGATATTTGAAACCCTTAACTGCCTAATATAACCCTCCCATACCGCCTGCAAATCATCATGAATATCAAGTCTCTGAGCACTGATCCATCCTTGATGCCATAACGAAGAATTTTCTTGATCCTCAATATCAGCGATAAAAATACACCCTCTTGCTTCCAAGTGTAATCTCAGCTCCTCAGGAAGGACACGATCCCTCCCACAGCCTACCCAAGGATCAATCCCAATACAAACCAATCTCCCATTACCTATTCTCCACACCAAACCAGATCAAAGTGCTTTACCACAGCTTTCCAGACCACTGAGCAATTAGTCCGAGATTTATCCGCCAACCGAATCCACTCAATGAGAGTCAAAGGAGCAATATATTTATGATACACCACATGAGTCCAGAGACTCTGTGTATGAATAAGTCTCCATGAGACTTTCGCTCCTAATGCCTTTGCAAAAAGGAAAATATTTTTTAACCCCCACCCTCCCAAAGCTTTTGGAACAACAATTTTCTCCCACCTCACCCATACCATAGACCTATGATCATTCTTACCTCTCCACAGAAAAGAAAAACACAGCCTGCGAATCTGTTCAAGAATCCCCTTAGGCATCCATGCAAGAGACATCCAGTAGAAGGGTATCGCTTCCAAAACAGATTTTACCAGAACTAGTCTCCCAGCTCGAGAGAGCCATTTTTGACTCCAACTTTGAAGTCTTTTTTCCAATTTTTTCAATAACCAATGCCAATCTGCCTTCAGGTAAGAGTTCGGTTTTAAGAAAAACCCCAGATACTTTATCCCAGCTTCTAAATCCATAATTCTAAAAGGAAAACGAAGAGCAATTTTGTCTGTCTCCTGCTCAGATAAGTTCGAGCAAGATATTGTGGATTTTTCAATATTTACCACCATGCCCACAGCAGTTTGAACAAGAGTAAGTCCTTCAGACACCTTATCAATATCCTGTCTCGACCCATTAGTGAAAATCATAATATCGTCAACAAAAAGGAGATGTTTAATATACAAAAATTGGGAAATGGCAATGCCATGAAAAATCGCTTCCCTTTTGAAGCCAAAATAAAGCGACTGAGACCTTCAGCAACAAGAATAAACAATAGGGGAGATAGAGGACACCCTTGTCAAAGACCCCTTCCCGCATGGAAGAAAGGGCTAGCAGCTCCATTAATGAGTACTGCAAAACTCACCGTACTAATACAAGCCATAATCCATCTTACAAATTCATAACAGAATCCCAGGTGTGTAAGCAGCATCCTAAGGTAAAGCCAACTTACCCGATCGTAAGCCTTTAAGAGATCAATCTTGATCACAACACCTTTCTGTTTCGGAACTTTCAAGGTATGAAGGCCTTCTTGAGCAACTCCAATGGCCTCATGAATTTGACGACCCTCCAGGAACCCAAATTGCTCACTAGAAATATGTTGGGACAAAACAGATTTGAGTCTCTTTGCAATAACCTTAGAGATGATCTTATATATACAATTGCAAAGTGAGATGGGCCTATAATCCTCAAAACTTGCAGGTTTATCCACTTTTGGGATAAGAGCAATAAAAGTAGTATTGAGCGGGCCATGAATAAACCCAGCCTTACGAGATTCCTCAACAACTGACAAGAGCTTCTCACCGAAGAAATCAAAGAAACCCAAGAAGAATTCAACAGACCAACCATCAGGCCCCGGCCTTTTATCTTTTTGAAACGAGTGTAGTACCCAAGACAGCTCCTCGATCGAAACTTCCCCCATCAACATCCTATTTTCCTCCTATCCACAAATCGGGGAAAGAGCTATGCCACCAGAATGACCTCAGCAATAGTAGCTCTAGGTTGTGCAGAGAATAAATCCCCAAAATATCTCACACCCAAATCAGCCAACCCATCGAAGCTGGACACCGGTTCCCCTTTTGCTGAAGGAAACTCCCATATAGAATTGGAAAATTTTCTCCCCTTAGCAAATGCTTGAAATTTTTTTGTATTCTCATCACCACACTGAAGCCAGATTGCTCTGCTCTTTAACCTCCACATTTCTTCTCGTTCACAGAGAATCACATTTCGCTGCTTTTCCAAAGTAAGGAGTTTATCCTTAGTCTGATCAGCCAAAAACCCCATCCCTGGACTGTGAAGCAACCTGTCAATAGCCAACTCACAGTCCCTCAAATTCATATCATCATTCACCCTCTTAGCATGAGCCCAAGAGATAGTAGCCTTCTTTATGTGATTCATATTTTGGTAAAAATGGACCCCGGCATGCTCCAAATAGTTTTGAGGACGAGGATTCCACATCTCCTTAACCAAATATTGAAAACCCTCATCCTTCAACCAGCTGGAATTAAATTTGAATGGGATTGGGGGCTTCCTCCGACGACCCCGCAATTCCATAAAAATGGGGCAATGATTAGAAATCCCTCCTGTCCCCACCCATTACCGAACAAGATCCACCCTAAGAGCCAATGATTCAGCCACCAAAAACCTATCCAATCTCTTGGCTACCCTTTGATTCCCTGCCCTCTTATTTCTCTAGGTAGGGACAATCTTGACCGGGAGTATTGAACAAAGAATCCCAATATTACATCAGTGTCTTTGAAAAGGTCCAAATTGAACAAAGAATCCCAATAGCTAGCTCTGTTCAAATATGGCCCATAGATGTTAAGGATCGTGAGATTCTTCCCAAGCTCAGAATCCCACACTGCCAACCCCACACCAGAAGAAAATCCCCAAGAACAATCACAACTACAGCTTTGAACCTTCCACCCCAAGGCCAGGCCTCCAAAGCGGCCCCTTGCATCCATAGCCACAAACTTCCAACCAGAAAGCAAGGTTTCTAAAACCCTTACAACCTCCTCACTACACCCCAAAGTTTCCTGCAACAGAATAACATCCGGCTGATTTAACTCCACCAGCCTTTGAAGAGATGATTTTTTGAGGGGACTCACCAACCCCCGACAATTAAAAGACATAACTTTCATATGGGAGACCCCGCCTGGGCTTTCACTGCTCTAAGTGCCCATTCAATAGAAGATTGTGTCCCCATCCCTAAATCCACCTTTGCCCGATCTTGTGCTTTGGACAAAAGAGATTTTCTGCCATGACCTTTCCCCACCACACGCAAGGACAACTCAGGAAGACCTTTCCCCCCTGATCCCTCAAAGGATATCTCCCTACTTCTAAGGGCATATCTGATACTTCTTCCCTCAGAGCTGGTAGAAATATTTGTAGAAACAATGGAAGGGGAGAAAACACAATCAGATGACGGCAATGGATAAGGGGTAGCCAGACAGTGGAAAACCGGGCTGGCTAAAGAAGAACCAATAGACAAAACCCCCCCCATATCATCAGAGACAGTAAAAAGAGAAACAACAGGAGAAGGGATAATAGACATACCCAAGGGATTCAAAGATGAACTCACTCGAATATTGGCTTGCACTGAAGTCTTCCTGGAGCCAACCTGAGATGAAGAAAACAAAGCATTTACCCCTGCCCCCAGCCTATCAGCAAACAGTCCCCCAGGAACCTTCGTGCCATTGTCCACCTCGTGCATAATCATGTCTGATGAAGGAGGGATATGTCTGGAAGCGTCCCGTACCTCTGGTACTATACCCATAGCCCTTCCTTCCAATGGCCCCGAATTCCATGCCCCCACATCAGCAGAAACCCCCATCTCTTTAGGAGCATCAATCCCATCTATATCATCTTCAGTCCTCGGTTTGTTGGCCCTAAAAGGAAGCAGACAAACGACCACCAAATGTCCATATGAGTGACAACGATGACACCTAAACGGCACACCCACATAGTGGAGAATTTGCACAAAATCCCCGTCCTTCGTCTGAACATTAATCTCAGAGGAGAGTCCCAAACGCAGGTCGATCTTTACCAAGATTTTGGCCACCGAATACTTACCAATCTCCAAAAAGGATAAATCAGCACATACATATTCACCCAAAAAATTCCCAATAGCAACAAAGTGATTCTCATTCCATAAGTGCATAGGAAAACCTGGAAGTTTTACCCACAGAGGCTCCTTGTTAATCTTCTCCTTTTGTGAATCAAAAAAAGGTGTCCATCGTTGCAATACAATAGGAACCCCATGCATAGACCACTACCGCCCCATGACAACATCAACCTCCCTTTTGCTGTGCGAGATGAAAGAAAACCACCCTTTAGTCAATACCCTAACTTCAGGAGCTGCATCCAACAAATGTGTCCACTGCTCGGCCACCCACCTCCGGAGAAAACCAAGGCCAAAACGTTTGCCACGCACATGCCCAACCACTGCTATCATGGACATATCCTCGGCCTCTTCCATCGAAACATCAACCCCCAGCACCAGCTTATCCCTACGCTTCCTATCTTTAACAGCCTTTGGACCTTTTTGAGATGCCACCTTCCCTGACCCCCCATGCTTAGGGGATAACAAAGATTCAGCCTCAGGAAACAGTTCATGGCTGGCCAGAGTAGCCGCCGCCTGACCAATGGCCACCCTAGGAGTCTCCCTACCTCCAGTACCCAGAGTGGAGTCAAGCCCCCGACCAGCTTCCAACACTACCAAAGCCCCCACCGAGAAAGAACCGAAATCGCCTTCCAAACCCTGATGCTGAACACCACCTCCAAGAAAAGATGAAAGACCCTCTACAGGGAGCTTCGATGAAATAGCAGGGAAGTTTGTAAAGAAACCAGTCTGAGGGGAGAGAGTACGACCGAGAAGACCAGCTAGGTCAGGCCGGTCTACACCCAAACCCTTAGAGGTCTTGAAAAGAGATAAATCCACCTCCAACCCCTCCGAACCCATAGAATTGGGAGATGAAATCCTGTGGTTTGAAAGCCTTGCAAAATCATTCCCTGCCAGCCCCACTTCATCTACGATCCCAGAGAAGACCCCTGGCCCCCTCCCTGACAGCAGAGGTCCAGATGTCCCCTGCCGATCCAAATCACCAGAGAAACCCCCAACAACGAAAATATCTCTTTCATTGACCCCATCCGAAGTGTAATCCACCTCCTCCTCCATACCTCCCCACCGAACCACCCCAAAACCTTACAATCCACAAACCCAAACCCCAAAAATAACCAAAACCCACCTCCAAACCACCAATAATAAACCCACAGTCGCCACACCTAAACTATGCCACCACAAACTCGAGCTCCAAGACAAAAGATCAGGTACCCGTCGCAAGCCATCGCCTGGAAATGCGTGGTCAACAAAAACCCTGAAGCCTTCTTCGATTCCACCATAAACCACTCTACCGTCTGTCAACCAAATTCACCTTGATCTATTCTATGCAAATCTGTGAAAATGGGTTCGAGCGAGGGTTTCTGTAGATAAACGTGTTCTCAGCAGAAAAACCATGGCGACATTCCTTTACACCTACGAAGTAAAATGCCACCATTAATTGAAGAGTACGTTAAAATCGCTCCAAGAATCCTTTGTAGTCTCCGTAATCTGGTTATGCTATTCTAATAGTTAAAAATTATCATCCTCTGCGTAGTTCTATTACCAATAACCTTCTTAAAAGGGCCATGCACTTACTCTATTACATGAACCCTAGGGCTTTCATAGTACAGATTGAGGAACTATTAAGGGAAGGAGGAAAAATGAGCATCATTTCCTAGCATTGGAGAGAGTTCCAATGCAAGGTGATTGGGGTTTTGGACTTATGCATATATCTATGACCATATATTATTATCCACTCAGTTCCTATCCTTGTACTTTCAGGTTCTTCATTCCCAAGTTTGTTTCTTATCCTAACCCTTACAAGTTTTTAGAAATTACGAGACCCTAGGTTGGTATTTAGGTTGAATTTATCCCTTAATAAATTCTTTCATTGCTATAAATATCCAACAATATACCCATGTAAGTGGATATGCTATGTTGTGAAAACGAAGAGATTCATATTGTTAATACTATAATCCATTTCTTCTATAATTCTTATCCCATGCCTTATCACGCTCCTCTCCTCACATCCTCCCCACCACAAATTTTTCAAGATTCATTCTTCACCTTCCATTGATATGAGTTTGAACTCCAATAATTCATCCTTCCATCAGGATCTGTGTTTGACAAATAGTTTTTGTGCAAGACACATCTTAGGTTATGGAAAGCCTCAAAACCCTGATCAGGATGTTAGCAATATTAAGATGGATCAGGAGGTTCCATGGCCAATATTTGAATATCCTTAAGATTATAGAGAAGAGAAGTAATTATTGACGAAAAAAATCATCATGAATTGATATTGCCAATTATATTCACCAGTTAAGTAAGAAAACCCTGATATTTAACAAATTCATTTCGACCTTATTGTCTAAGAAACATAGCTTTGTTGCATGTACGTTTTGCAAAAATACTCAAGGAAAAAATGTCTGATCTTGCATTCCTCACATTTTATTCATCAATCAAAAATCGAAGAATCCACTTGCTAAGTTCACAAGGATGTAGGCCCCATTCATTTGTGATGTGAGCCTTATCACTCTTCTTCAGTGATTTCATGTGTCAGTTCAAATTCCAACAAATTGGGAATGAAAGCATTGGGCTATCAATAATGGAAAAGGATCCATGAGCCAATGGATCCACGAGAAAAGAATTGGGCTGTCATTAATGCCTTGCTCCTTCCCTTAGTTCTAGATTTTCTCATACTTGATCAAGTAAAGGTCAATATCATACACCATGATTCCCCTTCGAGTCTCAATTTCCCTTTCGAACTTATCTAGAGTCTTAGATCAATTGTGTCCCCTTAAGTGCTAAAATATTTTATAAGCTTTCTCATCTCTACTATAGTCCTTCAATATAGATATACATGAAAATGGCGAATCTGGTACTTCTATAGTGCTTATTATATTAGGGAGTTGGAAGTAGACGACAACCCAAAGTATATCATATTTAAGACACCCTTGGAAAATGTTATATAAGGGTGGTGAAGAAGTCACTATGGAAATAAGATGGTGGTATAAAGTCATAGATGATTTTAATCTCATCCATAGGTATATCTAAAACCACAACTTCATAATAATGAATTTGCTTATAAGTAGAGTTTACTTCATACTTGTTCCCTTCAATGAAATTGAAGCAAATTCTTTGTGGAGATGTAAATAAACTTCAATTTGCTCGATCATTTAAACTTGCATCCTTTTTCCAATTTTGTCCTTCCACTAATTAAAGTCCAGCACCTAGTCCACACAAGGAAATTGCTCCAACTAAATGACTGATATCCAAATTTTGTCCATAATTGATCCTCACAATAACCAACATAGTACAATGGAATGCTACAGGTTATCATTGTCTTGGAACATTGTTTGAATGCTATGCCTTAATGTTGCCCTGCAACTTATCTTATTAGATGGGACAAACTCTAAGGATGTCCAAATAAAACATTAGCTAATGGACATTTTTATTATCAAAGTGTTCTCACCCTACTAGAAGCATGGCCAAAGAGTGGAAACACCATAATAGAAACCCTATGTATTCCATCAAATCAAAGCTTCAAAACTGGGAGACAAATGTTGGATTAAGGTTTTTGTCCCCAATCAATAGCAATACATCCTTAATCCCAACCATTCCATACATATTACCAAAAGATGGGTAATTTCCTTCACAATCAGATAACTTGGAATGTGCGTAGGTCTAGTCATAAAAATGGAGTGATCTTCACTACTTTAATTTGTTGCTATTGTATTTTCTATATTCTAGGTCTTAGCTGATTTCATACTCTCAATAGAACAAATTGTTGAGTGTATTCCTCACTCGGGTATGCCTTAATTAAATCTTTCATCCAACAATAATGAGATTCTTTAGGACCTTTATACCATCAATAACTTTCTTGACATGAGTCAGAAGAAGTTTCCATTCTATCACATTTTCAACATAAACTATAGAATTTCAAGTTAACCTTGATGCCGTGATATCATCATAAAGAAATCCAATACTACCCAATGCTACTAGATGAGGTGAAGAGTTATCTACCAATCATGTTCCCCCTCTAACTTTATCACTCATGTTACATAGGTTTACAAACTGCGAGGAGATGTATGCTCAGATTTTCTATCTGGTTGTTTTATAACCCTAATATTTTCACCATATTAGCTTTGTAACCCTCTTTACTGTAGTTATAGAGTGGAACCATGCCTCAAAATTTCCCTGAGATATTTACTATTTGTTGCTACAAATCTGTAGGTAATGTTCCATATTTGATAAAGGGGACATTCACTTCTACTGTTCACTGCTTCAGACTGTCCAAAATCTTTAGAATAGTACCACAACCTTCTTGAAAACCCCAAGTAAACGCCCTATGGAAATAGGGGGTAACATGATACAAACTATTTTTCCTTAGTTTATTCTCCTCAAGGATGGTGACAAAGGTGTCATTTGTGAAGTGACCATTAATTTCTTCAGTGTATCTACAACATTGACTTCCAATGTATTCACAATAGGGGTTGCTCCTTCCTTTCTAGCATTCTTAATATTTTCATCTTGAACATCAACAACAATTATCTTGCTACCTCCAATGGCCTTTTCCCTTTTCCATCTGCAAACAACTAGATCCTACTCCACCAATACCAATGACAACAACAGTTTCTCCAACACATATGTCAGTTGCATGTCTCATTACACTAAATTGAAAAATATTGATTCCAAATGGTGTGGAAGGGCCTTGGGATTCAAGCAATGCTTGTGATTTTATCTAGTATACAATGGATCATATTTCATGGCTAATGACATATTTGACTATTTTTAACGGTTTTAGAGAGGACGTTACTAAAATTCTAAGTTAAAATTTTGTTTTGTATAGTTTGACACGTTATTGTGTAAAAATTTTCTGTTATTAATTCTTTCTAAACAGGAAATGAGCTGGATGGAAGTAGTGTTGGAACCAACTTGGCAGTTTGCAAAGGTTTCCTTGTAAGTTTTTTTTAAGGAATGAAAAACTGATGTTGAAGGAAAAATTTGTGTGTATGTGTTTAATGCTTTCGCTATTGAATTTCCAGCTATTGTGCAATTTGTTCTATGGTTTTTATTTCATTTGTGAATTAATGAAATTCACAAATTTACTTGTTTAATTGTGAACATATGCACTTTAGTGACCTAGGATTTCAAATTTTACAATCTTGAATTATCCCATGTTTTGTAGATACATATCACCATTTGGCACATTTTCTAGCAATTATAAACCTTTTATGTCAACCTTACCTTCCCTCATTAGCCATCAATCACCATTAACATTGATTTGTTCCCTAAAATGAATTGAATCTAAGACAAGATTCACCTCGTGCATTATTGTCACAACACCAAAATAATAATAACACGTCAAGGGGCTAAACGAGAGGGTATTATAGGTTTGTAACGCTAGTTGCGTAGCTCACAAATCCAAAGTTCTTTCCATCTCTATATAGATATCTCCTTAAGCCAAATATGTCCTCTTATGAGTAAAATATGGCATTTCACCCACATCGTCAAGGGAGTCATGAGGATAATCCATTATCTCAGTTTCCTTGTCCATTCATTAATAAACCCAATCACATAGAAACATTGACAACAAATTTGAGGCTGCTTGAGTGGGCCTAATGTGAAGAGCATGTGTTTCATCTTTGGTGGTCATAAGTTCGAATCTAGTGGGGGTTAGGGCATGCACACTTCCATAGATTAAGGAATCAAATCATTGCGTGGAAGGGGTCTTTTGTCCCACAAACAAGGGTTGGCATATGGCCAAGCTATACTCATAATATATATACTTTCATTAAGGCCAACTTTGGTGTATTAGACCTTAAGAAGAAAATGCAAGGAAATACTTGGTTTGATTATATTTTTTTCTATGCCCAAAAAGGTGAATAGATTGGAGGGACACCTCATCATCATGAGAACAACATTATCAATGTAAAAAGAATATAATGGCTTTTCTTGTTAAATACTATTATAACAATCTACTTCTTCCAAACAAGCCTCTAACTTATCAATGTAAATGCAAAAAAAGGGTAGGGAATAGGGGACAATATTCATGTGTTTTTTTTCTAGAATAATTCTAATGAGCCAAGGTATTAAAACAATATTCAAGCAACATTATGGAATCCCAAGGACTCCTTAAAAATGTCACCATCGAAGTGTTGGGCCGAGGTGTTCTAATGATGCATGAATTGCTTCATCTCTAAATTATACTTAATTAGAAACCTAGGAGTGTAATGCTTCATATGTTCTATATTGCACTATATGTGAAACCATGAGTTCTTAACTTTCTCATATGTATCCAATGAATGACAAGCAAGTAACTAAATCTAATCTACATTAACAAAGAAAATGCTCAAGTTTTATAGTTCATCCACTTGTCTCTTCATCTTAATGAGTTCATGATCTTCACTCTTAAATCCCTTGATAATATGCAAGGGCATAGAGAGGTATCATATCAACGGTCTTGGGTGAATAGTTTATGTGATTGTATCAATGAAGCTAGGATCCTAAGGATGTTACTAGATCATTCAATCCTTACAAGTGTTAGAAACCATATAGTTTGCCTCGAATTGTTTTAAGTATCTAATTTAGAATTGTGAGTAATACTTTTTAAAGATATTTTCCATACGGTGAGAGTGAATTTACTTAGGGTAAGACACCAACCCCAAACCTGCTGCAAGCTTCCCAATGTCTTGTTGGGGCTATAAAGGTTTTTTTTTTTATAAATATATACAAGGTCGTTGATTTTCCGACATATTTGGAGTGACATTTTTCGTCAGATATCCATCAAATCCGACGACTATGCTACACTATCGACGCCTTCAGTGCGTCGATTATTCGACCGTCAGGAAGTATTAGTCATCATATTTACGACCTTTAAGTAGTGAAAGGGTCGTTGGATATCCATCAAATCCGACGACTATGCTACACTATTGACACCTTCAATGCATCAGTTACCGGACAGACAAGAAGGAATAGTCGTCAGATTTACGACCTTTAAGTAGTGAAAGGAGTCTTTGGATATACATCAAATCCGACAACTATGCTACACTACCAATGCCTTCAATGCATCAGTTATCCGACATATATTAAGGATATTCGTCAGATTACATAGTGGAGTTAGTCGTCAAATATTCGACAAAGCTGAAGGAGACTTCGTCGATCTTCTAGCAACTATGGAATGAAATTTGATGTCGATTGTTCAAAAACAGTTTGTCGAAATTCCGACGAGTGTATTTCACTATCGAAAATCATATGAAATTGAATCGACGTTTTAAAAGAAAGCATATTGTCAAATTGCCGACATCAATATGTCAAAAATCAGACATTTAGGCCATCGAAATCTGTTGTAAAAATGATAGTGTGTGATTTCAACATAAATACACGTTAGTATTGAATGAATTCCCCATCTCAACTTGTTTTCAATATGTTGGTTGTATGTGAAGATTGTCACTCTTTCTAGAAATGAACACACGTCTTGATGTTTCCAAGCATTCCTTACATTTTTTAGAGCATTGTGGGATTCCAACAATGTGGAGTTGGAAAAATTTTGCAGTCCTTGGTCACAATTTCCCTATTCATTCATTGTCTTTTCCTTTGACACTCAAGTAAGTGTATGAATTCTACTTAATCCCTCTGATTCCCACTAATATGGTGTCCATTGAAGTAGAAAAAGTGGGGGAATGATCAACCAATAGTATGAGTGTTTTACATGCCCTATTCCCCACACATCCAACCACCTTAGAATGTGTGGTTCATCAGTTCCATCAACTATACACTTCAGTTATTCAGTGGATGTAAATGTGCTCTTGAATTAGGGGTTGCGTCATCCCTATTGTGATGTATTTTGCAAGGGACCATTAGCCCCTGTCTTCCCCAAGTATATAATGTGTATTGCAATATGAATTGTCCAAGATCCTTTAATATGTAGTCAAAAGTGCAAGCGATTTCCACTTGTTTAGTTATGTGAAGCTAGATTCCTACAGCTTCTAGAGTTAGGTGTTCAATTCAATGGTTATTTTAATAGTTAATAGGGCCATTTCCTTCTTTTCAGATAGAAAAATGGATCTTAATTGGGTATAGATCCCTTAGAAGTTACTTCTTACCTGAGATATTGAAAGTTGCACCTATACAAGTGGTTGCTTCCTGCATTCTTGGCTCCTCTGCTCACCATGGTAAAAAATCTTATCAATGGTGGTTTTTTATCCTCACCTTTTTATGGCGAGGTCAGTGATGAACTGTTGCATATGATCCTCCAACATTTATTGAAATGACTACTATTTTTCCTCATCCCCAATGCTCAAAACCTTGAAATGGAACTCATATAACTCTTCTAGGGAAAATATTCCTTTAGAAGGACTGGGTGGTGATCTTGAATCATGTCCATAGTCCATAACCATAAAACCTCTTTTAGTCCATATGATTGTATTGTTTTGAGTCATACCATCTAAAAGGCCCCAAGAACGATCGACAAGGTGCTAAGAACCATCCACATTCCATAAAAACTCAAAGTGAAGCTATGAGAAGCACAATTGATGCACAAAAACTTGTAACGATTCCCATACAACACACATGCACCAAGTATTCCCTTTATATAACATCTGTATTACTTTGGATTGTGTGCATGGTCCATCAGCCATAAATGACTATTTTACGCCCTGATATGCTAGGATCCATCCTTTTACAATGTACATGTCCCTCAAAAAAATCCTTCCTACATAAAAATTTTCAATTAAGCCATGGTTCTTGGGGCCCTACTTAAATTGGGTATGGGAAATTGAGAGTGGAGTGGGGGAGGAGGGAGGGTGCAGGGGAAGGGTTATTTTATCTTTGCAAAATTTTCCCATTTGGAGTATGTATTAGTGAGTTAATTCACATTGTATTGGTGAATATGAGCAACTATTTCAGCTTTCAAGGCAGTGAAGTTAGTTTCTACAACAGACATCATTGAGTGAAATTCATTTTCCCGTTATTACCACTTTCCAAGGATTCTCTCGTAATATTATGATGATCCTTCCTTTGTTCACCCAAATGATGTTCCAATTTTTCCATTACCACTTCGACAACCCACATCAGAACATTCATGTATGTTTCATTATGTCCTACATCTATTTTATTAGCTTTATTCCAAACCAAAACAACATCTGCCTGTTAGTTCCCAGATGTTGACTAGGTTGAAAATAGATCGCGCCTAGGCATGATATCGCTGAAATTTTAGATATATTAGAGTTATATCTTTAAATTTACTTGAATTTAAATAATTCTCTGAGTTATTTGGGTAATTAACTAGTTTATGAACAATTTTTCAAATGTAAAGGTGAATTGTAGAGGAATTCTATAGAGCACAACAAAACAATAAGGAAATGAGGGTATATTTAACAAAGGAAGTGAAATTGTGAATTTAAAAAGCATTGACGAGCGAATTTCCTAAATTGAGACAAAATATGAACGTACTGAGCTATAAAAGACAGAATTCAATAATTATTTACAGAAAGAAAGGCATTACATGAGGATTTTTGTGAATTTTTTAGAAACAAAACATTCATGGTTAAAACATTGGGGGAAGAAATCCATACACTGGTGTATCAACATAAGAGATTTAAAGATTGAGACATAAGCAAACACGAATTTGAATCTTTGAAATAAAAATCAACATTTAATCACACTAAAGCATCACTGATACTAAATTGGAACCAAATTTGTTGCTGCAAATTTTATTGATAATATCATGAACCCTCTCATACACAATGGAACTATATTACAATTGACAAAAATAGAGGAAGAATTGTTTGTGCAACTCTGGATCCTTGATCTTTGACAAAAATATTACAGGGACAAAGTATTCATCCGTCTCAACAATAAAAAAAGAGAGTTATGAATCTAAAATTGCCAACCTCAAGCTCATGGCTCGTACTACAATATATAGCCTTCAAAATCTAACTAAATATGGTTGAGCTTAAAGTGACTTGTAACATACTTTCACCTTATGAGTCTTTTTACAAAAATTGACTTACTTTTTTACTGACTCCTTCGCACACTTCAGTTTTTCTTCTTATATGTACTTCAATTTATGCCTTTAGCTGGAGACAAATGTCCCTTTATATATTTGATTTGGAACTATATGATGAGTTGCAGGAGTCTTCACTGGATGTGTGCATGGTACCACATGTGTATTCATTTTCCCTGCTAGTGGATTGAAAGATACAAGTAATGGATAACTCATGAACTATGCTGACACTGTTTGATACTGTTGACTCCCTGATATAATACTTGGTGTGCTTGAGGCTTGCCTTAGATCTTGTGGAAATTGAGGTGCAACTAATTTAGAGTACCTTGTCACTGTTTTCTAGTATTTCCCTATTGACATTCTATGAGCTTTTAGAGAATCCAATAAAAGTTCTGCATATGTGTTGTTAGTATAAGAAACTAGATACAAATCCTTGAATAACCTCTTTAAGGTCATCCACATTTGGAACCGTGGCTTTAGATTTTCAATTACATGTTTTCCCGAAATTACACCTTCTAACTGCCTGGTGGAATGCATTTCATTCCTCTTCTAAGTTATCCTCTCTTTAAATTCTTCTTTACCAAGCACTTCCCCATTTCCGTCCCATGAATGGGGTAGTCCTAACTTTATTTCTTTCTCAAACATGCTCTTGAAATTGCTTGTATCATTATTCAACATTTGTAAGCTAATATTTGCTCTTTTCATGAGAGTTTCCTTGAAAATCATTTGGTTGGCCACTTTTATGATTAGAGTCCTTCTTGAAATCTGTAGTTGTTCCAACTGAATCTTACTCATGCTATTTAAGTAATATATTACTTGCTCAACTATCTTTGGCATCTTCCCTAGTTTTGTTTCTACCCTCTTTGTTTTGTCCTTGATGATATCACATGTCTCAAGCTCCTCTTGCATAACTTCAAATTTGTCCCATTCATCCATTATAAACTGAGCTTCCTTTTCCCATAATACTTTGTCTGTCCTTCTGATAAGTGAATCTCCCACTATATACATCTCCATATTGGTTATTTGACTCTTAAGACCATCCCTTTCTTTCTTGAGATCATATATTTAATATTTTTTCTTTGAGGTTTCCCCTTCTAACTCCACTATTATTTCCTCTTTCTATTGGGCATCACTTTCCAGCTCTTTGATTTTACCGTATTGATCAATTTGCATGTCAGGGGAGTCTACATCCACATCAACCACTTCTACCAGTTGCTCTGAATTTTCAGGCTCTCTTGCTTCTGGTTTTTCTAGCTCATGCGTGCTGGTTCCCTTCTCGAGTAGTGTAAGATATACTTGGAGTAACTTGTTCATGGGACATATAAGTCTTTTGCATTTTTTATGTAGCTATATATAAATTCATCTCATTAATTTCTTCTCGTCTGTATTCAGCTAATTTATGGAAGTGAATCATATTTACATAGTTCTTTTCACTTTCTTCATGTGTTTGCCTTAATTCTATGGTTTATACTGGCTATATTTTTAGGCTTTTCAATTTATTCTTAAGGAGTGCTATCTAATTATCGTTTTCCTTCATAATAGCTATAGCGTGTGAGACATCTCCTGGGTTCACACTGAGAGCTAATATCTTCTCTTCTAAACTCTTAATAGTCACCTATTTATATTTTACTGTGACTTTCTCTGCCTTCTAGAGTTCTTCAAATTTCTTCAAGGTTGTCCTGAATTTTCTTTCTTCCTTGATAGACTCCACCACCTTGTTGCATATCATATCACTAGTTTTCCTAAAGAAATCCACTTTGTTTGATTTTTCAAACTTGTTGAAGTCTACTTGGTTTTCATAAACTCTATAATCTTTCATGCTAGTAGGGTTTGGGACAATGGGTTGTACTACATACCATCTTAGGGTGTTATTTTGGTTATCAGCTACTATGAGTAACCTCCTACCTAATGCTCCTATCTCTTGTCTGACATCCTTTTCTATTTTCACATGCATCTGCCTTAAGTCTTTTTATTTAGTCTATAACTCAATACATGTATTAGAAATGTGGAAAATGACTAATGGTACAATATGGAGCATCCTTGGCTTTGTGAAATTCAAAGTAGGATAATGTGTGAATTTTATTGTTGGCCCTAGTCCTCTCTAGGGAGGACGTGGTATTGTTTATGTTACCTCTTTGGGTAGTTTTACATTCTTCTCTTCTGCCACTTCCTCCTCTTCAATCTTGGATTTCTTTGTTGGGTGATCTTGGCTAATATCATCTACCTCCATATCTAAATATATCTCTTCAACATCTATTTTGTTTATGGATTGTTGTTATTGGAGCCTTTCTTCTTTCGTTCTCTTTAGATCCACTTGAACCTCCTCCTAGCTTTGCATATTTTCTATGTTCTACCACTTTGGTCTTGGAATAGGTTTGTAAGCATAGTTTTTTTTATCAGTTCTCAGTTTTGATATAACCCCATGAGGTTCATAATAAAAAACCTCATATGTTTTGAATAGGATCAAGAAATCTTCCAAATATTGCATTGCTTCCAACCTTTCCAGCTAAAAGGGACCTATCTCTTAAGGTAGATTAAATTTTCGGTGGTGTCTATAATGCCTGAAATGTATTCCATCCACTATGAATCTTTGTCAAGCATACGCCATTACAAACACCCTATGAGTGAGGAAAGTTGGGAGATGATAGGTATTCTCTTCAAAACTATAGACCCTGATAGCTGTGTATTCCTTAAAGAGGAACCAATCCCTTATTCTAGTCTCTGGTGTGAACTAAAGATGTTTTTGATTCTCAGGGAACATCCTGGTAGGCTTTGAACCATGTATTATGGTGTAATCCATTTTCATCAATTTATTGGTAAATTCAAAATAATTGGCGTTATCATCCCTTCTTAGGAATATTTCTCTCCACTTGAATATTGGAAGTTGACTGTCTTTCTTATTAGTTGTCTCTAAATTTAAACCCTTTAAATATTCAAAAATTTGGTAAACAAACAAGTAAAAGAGATAGGATGGGTATCTAAAAAAGAGATGATAGGGAACTCTTCCAATTGTTCATGAATGTTTTTGTCTAGGAGACTATAGATGTCATATCTGGGGAATGCATTTATAGACATGGGGGTTAGAATCAACAGGAAATCCAAAGTTACGTCATCAACTTGGTTGTCATTCTCATAACCAGTAATTATGAAAATCAATGATATGGCTTTTTTGGATGCTTCAGAGAATACTACAGTTCCATAAGGTGGGGGCGTTTTAGGGAGAGAAACTCCCTTCTATAAATGTTGTAGGATAAAAAGGTTTCTATAAGATGGGATAAGGTTTCGATAGAAGGGTGAAAGGGCTCTCACATCAAACTCTTGTATTTTCAAAATATTTGGAATAATGAACATTCTATGTAGATTGGGGGATTCTATATTGCATAAGGTGGTAGATAGGTCTAGCGACATGATAGCCTTTTTACTAGGGGAATACTGTTTGGAGCACCATGTTACAAATTCTAGAAAATATACTGACCGAGGACACATTTCTATGGTGAGATTAGAACCCCACAGGTGGAATTGGTCTTGCTGGGTACTGGCTTGTGATCCTTCCTCTTGCAGTATGGCATTTAGGTCGGTATTTGCTATTTCAGTATGATATATATGTGCACGTTTATCTACAATATGCTCATCACTAGTAAATGATGTTCTATGTAGTAAAATTTTTGAGGGTTGTGCCATGTTTGAGTATTACTTTGCACTTGGATTCTATCAGATAGGTTTGATGGAATGAGTGAGGGCACACAACTTTGTTTTCTCAGGAAAACTCAATGATTGGGAAATATAAAGGATGTTTTGAATTACCTGGTAGAGAGATGGTCATAAGTTCTTTGCTATAGATGTAGTCGTGGATAGGTTCGGGCTTAGATTCTTCTTATGCAATTGACAATAGGGATTAAAATAGGCCAAACAAGCTTCTTATTGAATTTAGAATTAAAATTAATGGGCAGTTGGATAAAAATGACTTGGTGCCATTCTAGGCGCGAGCTTAGGTGGACACATGTTTTCTTCTTAGTAAGCTTACATGGTTGAGATAAACATATTTTGGTGAGTTGGGTGGTTTTGGAAAAAATAGGATGGTTTGGTTAAACCACAACTCTCAACGATTTAGTAGTTTTGCAGAAAGGAACCCGACGAGGAGTTTTCAATCAAGGAGTGGCAAGTGTCCATATTTGCCTTGTCTAAGTCCTTGACAAGGCCCATTAACATCAAATCACTTTGTTGAGGAGATATCAACATCCACCTTTGATTTCCCATTCTACTTTTTTATTAGATCGCCACTTTTCCTTATATTCCTTACATCTAACCCACACGCTATCCATCGTGACTGTTGATCTAAAGCTCTATCAACGATGTTCTATTGCTATCATTTATAGCACTTGGTTCTATCATTCGGTCCCATGCCATGACTAAAATGTAATATTCTTCATAGCTTTAGCTCCTTTGGATTATCTTTGAATCTCACAACCATTTTCGGTTGTCTCGGATACTTATAGAAAAATAGAGCGCGGATGGCTTAGATCGTTTGGGGTTCTAATTATGGTCGTTCGTGTAGGGATGAATTTTTGTAGGGACACATAGGATATTTGGTGCATGAAAAACCCATATATTATGCCAATTTTATATCGTACATGTTGGAGGATACATAAAAATGCGGTGGAAATGGGACTATTCCAACAGCCAGGACCACAGGATTTAGCAATGTTGATGGTCCATATTTCATTGCATGGAGAGGGTAACTGGTATTCCTATCAGAATATTTGACATGGGTGATGGAATGGATAAAAAGGTGACTGAGGTCTTGTTCGGTTGAATTGCAAGCGTGTAGACTTCAAATCCGTCAGATCAATTATGAATGTAGCCTCACTTTTGTGTTATTTCCACCTCCTGGCGACACATAATTGTAATTACCTTTTAAACTTATTTATGATTGGAAATTAATTACAGATCTTACCAAATTTGGTAACTAATATTTTAATTACATTGGCACTTCATAGATGAGTGCATAATTACTTATGTGCATTGCCTATGTGCTGGTTTTCACTTAATTTATTAGTGATTCTGCAATTCGATATCCAATTTCTGTTGAAATTATGCTAGGTTTTGTGATCATATGGAAACAAATCAGAGTGTGATATGGTTGTCATTGATGGAAACACATGGTTCCAAGCATATGATCCAGATAAGCAAAGGACTCAAAAGAATCCATGGTCTATGTACCTTAGTAAACCCACAAAGTTTGAAAGAAAATATGATGAACAGATTCGACGGTTAGGAGTGAGCCCATAAAGAAATCAATGGTTCAGAAGAAAATAAGACGACGAAATGCAAAAGATAAGAAATCAAAGTCTAAAATAATATGGGTTTCTGCAATCCAGAGTCCGCCAGTGGAATATGGAAGTCGAAAAGCGGAAGGAAGAATCCAAAAGACGAGAAATCAAAGTCTAAAATAATACGGGTTTCTGCAACCTGGAGTTCGATAACAGAAAGCGAAAGGCGAAAAGCGGAATGCGAAAGATGAGAAATCAAAGTCTAAGGTAATGTTGGTTTCCGCAACCCAGTGTACGCCAACAAAATGTAGAATTTGGAAAGTGGAAGGCAGAAGGAGTCTTGCGGAATATGGGTTTCCGCAACCCAGAGTCCGCCCTGCGGGCATCGGAAGGCAGAAGGAGGAAAGCGAAAATTGTGGAATTTGATTAAACAAATTCAAAAAACCAAGGATCTGCAATCTGCATCAGATCTAAGATCGACGATCGGGAAATGGTGCACAAGAATCGATGGCATAGAAGGATTTTGTGAAAAATGATGTGCAGAAGCAGGTGTTTGTTAAGTCCTATTCTAGATCAACGATCAAAAGAGAGGCTGCATGAAATCGACGATGTTGAAGAAGTCCCGCGGAAACTCTGATTTGTCAAAAAGAAAGAAATTTGCATTAAAATTTTGCTCCCATCTCCGCCGTTATCTCACCTACTAGTTGAACCTTTGAATTAGCTAAGGACCATCAGATCTAGGTCAATAGTGGACCTCAAATATCATAAGCCAAATTTGATATAAATTTCGTGCACATTAAAATTTTTACTAATCCGTGCTAGTTCTCCTTGCGAAATAACTCACAACCGTTGATATGTTTTGGTGATTAATATCCTTCATCGTTCTTGATCCTAATCCCAATGATTAGTTTTAGATTTCGCAACTCAACTGTACTGTTATCCTCTGCCCTCTTTCACCAGTGAAATTCATTCTGGTCGTATATCTTCGACACCTTTAGATCTCTACCACACAATCTACAATCATGGGGACAATTTAAGTTTGGAACTGTTGGGCTATCTCAGGCATCGAACAGTTTTGATCAGTTATGAAAATGAATAGTCAGGCATACAAATATGTGAAGGGTTCAATGATTGATACGTATAAGAGGATGCGGGTGAATAGATGTGTGTGCACTCTCTGTAGGCAGAGAGCTGGTGCATGGATCATCGTCAAAGTGGGGATTGCAGAATGAAAGAGGACTTTGATTTCTTTCAAGAATATCCAGAATAGAGACAATGAGGGGAACCAAGGTGCATAAAAAAGTCCAAAAGTAGATCAGAATAGAGTTGGTATGCATTGTTATATATGTTTTTCTACATATTGTATTGAATATGTTTAAATCTAAGGAACAAGGGTGGTAGGGTGGTGCTAGGAAAAACATGTTGTCTTCTATGTACAAGTTGGAGCTTGTACAAGTGGAAGTTGGTGCTTCCACCCAGTTGTAGTTGGAGAGTGTCATTTTAGTGGGTGCTAGAAAAACATAAGGGTTGGTGCTCTCCACAAGAAGGAATTTGTAAACAGAGGTTGCATCCTCATTTAAGTAGGTGCTCAAATAAAGATGAATGTTTGTCTGTCTCTATCATGTGTGTGTGATTGATGATCATCATTCCTTCTATTATACTTGTTGCATTATCATAACTGTAAATATGTAATCAGTAATAATGTTTTAAATGTTGAAAATGGTTTAAGCTTTAGAAATAACTGATTTATCCCCCCCCTCTCAGTTATTTGAATAATCTCAACAATTGGTATCAGAGCGGGTTCCTTTTATTTAAAGGAAGATATGTAAGCTTAAACATGACAAGTTATGAAGGGACTTCATCCAATAAGGTTCCTTTGTTTGATGGAACAAATTTTTCCTTTTGAAAGGTTAGAATGACAACTTATATAATGTCGTTAGGTGCTGATGTTTGGGATGTAGTAGATACTGGCTATGTAAAGCTAGTTGTGCTAGCCTCCAGATATGACAAGTTGGAATTTAGTTTTAATACAAAAGCAATGAACGCTATCCTAAGTGGTCTTGCAGAGGCTGATTTTGTTAAGGCGATACATCTTGAATTTGCAAAAGAGACGTGGGATAAACTTGTAAGCAGTTATGAAGGAAATGAGAAAGTGAGGGATGTCAAACTACATACATATAGACTAAAATTTGAATAGCTAAAGATGAATGAGGATGAGAATGTTAGTAAATATTTCTTAACAGTACAAGAGACTGTGAATTCTATGAAGGGTCTTGGTGAAAAGATTGATGAAGCATCCTTAGTTCAAAATTTTTTAAGATCTTTGCTTGAAATATTTAATCCCAAAGTTCCTGCAATAGAAGAATTGAGTGATCTTAAAACTCTGCGCATTGACCAACTTCTAAGCATTCTGACAACCTATGAAATGAGGATTGGTAAAGAAAAATTCACCACTAAAGAAGCATCCTTTAAAGCAGAGAAGAACATTGATTCTGAAACGGATGTGGCTGAGGCAAAATTTGTACAGAGACTGAATAAAGGATCAAGTAAATACAAAGGAAAGATTCCCTTTAAATGTTTTAACTATGGTAAAATAGGCCATTTTTCATCTAAATGTCCCTAAAAGCAAAAGAGGCAGACTTCTAATGATGAAGAAAACTGTACAGTCAATAAATACAATAAAGAGGCTAAATATAAAAAAGAAAAGCTTGTGTGTAAATGATGTTGACTCTTCATAAGAAACAGACATCGATTCATATTGTGAACATGAATTGAATAAATTTATGCTTATGGCCATAGAAGATTTTGGAAATGAATATACATGAAGCGACCTGAATGATGAAGAAGCTATGGTTGATATGGAAGGTGAACTAATTAGTGATTTGGAGGAGATTGACAGACTCAGACTAAAGAAGAGGAAACATAAACAATTATTGATGCAACCTGAAAATAATGGTAAAGAACCAAGTGAAGATATTGCCCTGTTAAAATTGGAATTAGAAGAGGCAAAGAAAATAGAATATATTCTAAGAAAATAATTAACAGAAGGGAAAAAGATATGTGAATCTTTGGAAGAAGTAGTAGTGACAGCTAAGAAATAATTGGAGAAATTTCAAGATCTGTATCATCAAAATGTGTTAAGTATTAAAGCCTCAGAAGAACTGAACAACAATCTAAGTAAGAAAAGGTCCCCATGGTTAAAAACAAGTCTTGGCTATGAAGAAGGTTCAAGTAGCAAACAGTCAGAATGCAAACATACTGAAGGAAATGGAACAAGTACCAGAATAAAAAATTCAGATCAGAATTATCAAGCAAGGATTGCTAAGAAACAAAGTTAACAAAAGGGAAGAAAAGCAAGTTTCAGGTACCAAATTTTTTTCCATGGTTACTGTTATTGTTGTTCCAATTTTGGTCACAAAGCTGCAAACTGTGCATTTAATTTTAGAAATATGGAATCAAAGAAAAACCAATTGCTGCAACATAGAACAAGACAGTCAACAAGTAAACAAGAACTGCATACATCTCAAATAATAACACATGATAGATATAACAACTCTTTTGATCTACTGTACAATGAGCCAGAATGTTATGTTTTTCATAATTTTGGACACAAGGATTCAAACTGTCATCTGAAGGATTACAAAACAGAACCAAGAATGAATTACTCTGCTGAAAGTGGTAAAGTTTGAAGAAGAAAGAAAATAACAAATGTGGCTTATTACTTTCTGTTCAAAGGAAAAAAGGCTCCTGGTATATTGACAGTGGATGTTCCAAACACATGATTGGTGATAAAAGTAAGTTTCTGTCTCTAAGTGAAAATAAGTCAGGAAATGCAACTTTTGGAAATGATGCTCAAGGGAAAATCAAAGGAAAAGGAATGGAGAAGTTGATTAATGGAAAAAGGAGAGCCCAAGATGTGTTGTTGTAGATGGACTAAAACGTAATCTTCTTAGTGTCGGTCAGGTTTGTGATAGAGGATGTGAAGTTGTTTTCACCTCTAAAGCTTCCAAGATAAAATATGTACCCTCAGGACAGTTGGTTGCAAAAGGCATAAGAACAGAAAACAATGTCTATGTCTTGAAAGAAGGAAAAGAAGAATGTCATCTACGCAAGAATGATAAAGTTTGGCTTTGGCATAGGATACTTGGACATTTGAACTTTGATCATATAATCAAGCTTGTGAACAGTAAGAGATCCTCCAAAAATATCAAATCCATATGAATCTGTTTGTAAACCTTGTCAAATGGAAAATTGACTTGCACACAGTTTAAATACAAGAACTTCACATCAATGGACACACCACTTCAGTTAGTACATATAGATTTGTGTGGACCATCAAGAAAGGAAGGCACAAGAAGAGAAATATATTTTATGTTGGTCATTGATGATTATTCTAAACTCACATGGGTTGTTTTTCTTAAAGAAAAATCTGAAGCGTTTGAAAAGTTCAAAATTTTCGTAGATATGACTAAGAATAAAATATGAAAGTGACTGAAGGCAATAAGATATGATAGAGGAGGAGAGTTCAGTTCAAGAGACTTCAAAAAATTCAGCGATAAACATGGAATTAAAACATAATACACTATTCCAGGGACTCCACAGCAGAATGGAGTAGTCGAGAGACATAATAGGCCAGTACAATAGATGGCAAGATCAATGATGAATGAAAGAAATATTTCTTAGACTTACTGGGTAGAGGCTAGTCACACAATTGTCCATATTCTTAACAAAGCTCACTTAAGGCCAAACATTGATAAGACTCCTTATGGACTATGGTTTGGAAGGCCTGCTTCTATCAAACACTTTAAATTCTTTAGAAGTAAATGCTATATTAAAAATAATGATGAACATCTTGGAAAATATGATGACAGGGTTGATGATGGTATCTTCTTAGGATATGCTGCAAACAGTAAAGGATACACTTGTTATAACACAAGGCTGCATAAATTGGTTGATAGTATTGACATTAATATCAATGAAGGAATCTATGTAAAAGATATTGAAATAAGTAGTGTTGAACTAGATTCAGAAGATACATTTGAAGATAAGGAAGAACAGGTCCAAGAATCAGAAAAAGAAGATTCAGAGTCAGAAGATGAGAGTGCAAACACTCAGGCAGATTCAAGATAGCAGACAAAAACCAAACCACCTTCCAGAATCGTTCAGAAGAATCATCCTGAAAGTTAGATAATTGGTGACAAGGATAAAGGAGTTCAAACAAGAAGGAAGTTGATTAAAGCTTCAGAATAATCTCAAATTGCTTTCCTATCTATGATGGAATCTAAGAATTTTGAAGAAGCCAGTGAGG
The DNA here is from genome assembly GCA_001517045.1 of Pseudotsuga menziesii. Classification (NCBI taxonomy): domain Eukaryota; kingdom Viridiplantae; phylum Streptophyta; class Pinopsida; order Pinales; family Pinaceae; genus Pseudotsuga; species Pseudotsuga menziesii. Next base: position 193,038 of record LPNX010748441.1, on the reverse strand, counting down.
ATGAAGATTGGATTAAAGCCATGAATGAAGAGCTTGATTAGATTGAGAATAATAATAATTGGGAGTTGGTTCCTAGGCCTGCAGATAAAAATGTAATAGGCACCAAGCGGGTGTTTAAAAACAAGATGAATGAGCAAGGTCAAATTGTGATGAATAAAGCCCGATTGGTCTATAAGGGATATGCACAAGTTGAGGGACAAGATTTGATGAAACTTTTGCACCAGTGGTAAGATTGGAATCTATCAGAATGTTTATTTCCTATGTCAGTCATAAGAACTTCAAAGTGTATCAGATGGATGCTAAGTCATCTTTTCTCAAGGGAAATCTAGAAGAAGAAGTCTATATAGAGAAACCTAAAGGGTTCCAACTGAAAGAAAATCCTAACAAAGTCCGAAAACTAAAGAAGGATCTATATGGATTGAAACAAGCATTAAGAGCCCGGTATTATAAATTGGATAAATATCTATAGGACAAAGGATTCAATAAAGGTACTGTTGATAGTAACTTGTATATCAAATATGAAGGTATGTATTAGTTGTTTTGGTGTATGTGGATGAAATTATTTTTAGATGCACTAATGATTCTTCTGTTCAGTTGTTTGATAGTGCCATGCAATATGAGTTTGAGATGTCGATGATCAGAGAATTGTCATTATTTATTGGTATTCGCATTATTCAGAGTTCCGAAGGCTCATTTCTCTCCCAAGAGAAGTATTTGAAGGAGATGTTGAATAGATTTCATATGGAAGATTCGTCACCTATTAGTACACCTATGGCTGTTGGTTGTAAATTTAGAAAGGATGATCTCTCACCTGATGTTGATCAAAGAACATATCAGTCAATGATAGGAAGAATCTTATACATCAAAAAATCTCATCCTAATATAATGCATGTTGTTGGAATGGGAGGAAGATTTCAGTCTTCTCCTAAACAAAGTCATTTGGTGGCTGTTAAGAGGATATTTAGACATTTAAAGGGCACAATGACTTATGGTCTCTGGTATCCTAGAAATCAGATTCTTCAGTTAACTGCATATTCAGATATTGATTGGGAAATTGTTTGGATGAAAGAAAGAGCACAAGTGGAGGTGCATTCTTCTTGGGTGATTCTTTAGTTGCATGGCTGAGTAAGAAGCAAGGCTTGATATCTTTATCCACTATAGAAGATGAATACATTGCTGCTACCACCTGCTATACTCAAATACTCTGGATGATCCAAACAATGGCATACTTGGAGATAAAATATGTTGATCCCATTCCTTTCCATTATGATAATACTATCACCATTAGTATGTCCAAAAATCCATTCCTTCATTCCAAGACCAAGTGCATACCTATTGAGTATCATTTCTTAAGGGAGAAGGTTACAAACAGTGTGGTTCAATTGAATTTTATTCCTTCTTCATAACAGATTGCTAATATCTGCACTAAACCCTTACCAAAGACACAGTTTGAGTATCTACGCCAAAAGTTGGGAAACATATCTTATTCCAAATAACTTGTCCACTTTGATAGGGGGAGCTGTGCTACATAGTCTTATTTGACATTGATGTCAAAGGGGGATAAGTTGTTTTTGTTACAGATGATAAATAGTTGGTGATTACAAGTACATCATTCATCCAGAATTTGAAGGTTGCCATCAATGCCAAAGGGGGATATTATTGAAATTATGGTAGGTTTTGCGATCATATGGAAATAGATAAGAGTATGATACAGTTGTCATTGATGGAAACACATAGTTCCAAGCATATGACCTAGATAAGAAAATGACTTAGAAGAATCCATGGTTTGTGCACCTTGGTAAACCCACAAAGTTTGAAAGAAACTCTGATGAACATATCTGATGGTTAGCAGTGAACCTACAAAGAAATCAACGGTTCAGAAGAAAAGTGGAAGGTGAAATGCATAATACAAGAAATCAAAGTCTAAAATAATATGGCTTTATGGAACCCAGAGTTCGCCAGTAGAATGCGGAAGTCGGAAAGCGGAAGGTAGAATGTGGAAGATGAGAAATCAAAGTCTAAAATAATATGGGTTTTTGCAACCCAGAGTCCACCATCAGAATGCAGAAGCAAAAAAGCAGAATGCAGAAGATGAGAAATAAAATTCTAAGGTAATGTGGGTTTCTGCAACCTGATGTTCGCCAACGAAATGCGGAAGTTGGAAAGCAGAAGGCGGAAGGAGTCTTGTGGAATATGAGTTTCCACAACTCGAAGTCCGCCTTGCGGACATCGGAAGGTAGAAATTATGGAAGTTATTTAAATAAATTCAGAAAACCTGGGATCCACAACCCACATCGGATCTAAGATCGACGACCGAGAAATGGTGCACAAGAACTCGATGGAGCGAAAGGAGTTTGTGGAAAATGATGTGTGGAAGTAGGTATTTGTTAAGGGCGTATTCTAGATCAACGATTAGAAGAGAGGAAGTACAAAATCGACGCTGTGGGAGAAGTCCTGCAGAAAGAATCCCGTGGAAACTCTGATTTGTTGAAAAAAGGAAAATTACATTAAAATTTTGCTCTCATCTCCGTTGTTATCTTACCTACTAGTTGAACCTACGAAATAGTTGAGGACCATCGGATCTAGATCGACGCTGGACCTAAAATATCATAACTTGAATCTAGATCGACGATGGACCTCAAATATCATAAGGAGGATTTGATATAAATTTTGTGCACATCAGAATTTTTATTAATCCATGTTAGCTCTCCCTGCAAAATAGCTCACAGTCGTTGATATGTTTTGGTGATTAATCTCCTTCATTGATCTTTATCCTAATCCCAATGATTAGTTTCAGATTTCACATCTTAGCTTTCATGTTATCCTCCACCCTGTTTCACCAACGAAATTCATTCTGGCCGTAGATCTTCGGCACCTTCATATCTCTACCACACAATCTACAATCGTAGGGACAATTTAAGTTTCAGACTGTTGGGTTATCTCAGGCATTGAACGGTTTTGATCAGTTATGAAAAATGAACAGTCAGGAATATGAACAGGTGAAGGGTTCAAAGATTGATAAGTATAAGAGGATGTGGGTGAAGAGATGTGTGTGTGCTCTCTGCAGGAAGAGATCTGGTGCATGGATCATCGTAAAAGTGGAGATTACATAATGAAAGAGGACTCTGAGTTCTTTCAAGAATATCCATAATAGAGACAATGAGGGAAACCAAGGTGCATAAGAAAATCCAAAAGTAGATCAGAACAGAGTTGGTATGCATTGCTATATCTATTTTTCTACATATTGTATTGAACATGTTTAAATCTAAGGAACAAGGGTGCTAGGGTGGTGCTAGGAAAAACATGTTGTCTTCTTTGTACAAGTTGGATCCTATACAAGTGGAAGTTGGTGCTTCCACCCAGTTATAGCTGGATAATGTCATTTTAGTGGGTGCTAGAAAAACATGAGGGTTAGTGCTCTCCACAAGAAGGAATTTGTAAACAGAGGTTGCAGCCTCATTTGAGTAGGTGCTCAAATAAAGATGAATATTTGTCTGTCTCTATCATGTGTGTGTTATTGATGATCATCATTCCTTCTGTTATAGTTTCTGCATTATCATAACTATAAATATGTAATCAATAATAATGTTTTAAATGTTGAAAATGGTTTAAGATTTAGAAATAACTAATTCACCCCCCCCTCTCAGTTATTTGAATAATCTCAACAATTTCTTCACAATTATTATGACCACGTCTAATTATTTTCAATATGTTGATCTTATGGCCAATCTATTCGCAACAATTCATGTACAACGAGAAGGATTATTACATCTTAAGAACAGGTTGGAAGCATGGGAATGGGATTTGAAGGAGGGGGATGTCCGATAATGGTATGCTCATATAAAAATTAATCGATGGAATGCAGAGGAAATTTCATCTTTGAAGGATCGTATTAATCATCTAGAAAATAAACGAGAGCATAATTCGATGCTCTTAGATAGATTTCAAACGATGTTTGATGTCACCAACAATGACCTGTATTGGATTCGTTAAATATTGAATTGCATTTATTTTTGTAGAATCAAGATCAATTCTTGTTAGATATTGAACTATGATTGTCGTCATGGACTCTTGGAGGCACCAACTTCAAGCAACAACCCTTCATGGTTATTGAATTGTGTCTTTCCTTGTAACTTATGGAACAAGAGGAATGGATTTTGCCTGATACTACTTTGTGAACTTTAAGAACTCAACTTTTGACAGCTTCTTTGACTATTCATCTTTTGTATCAATGGAACTCCTTTTTTATTCTTGAAGCAGCTTCTCAGATATGCTTGATTACGCGACAATTTTGTAAATGATGAGAAATTGATGTATGTACTCCAGTCGATGTTGAATAATGAATTGTATTATTAATGAAAACCAAGTATAACTACACTTAGATATGACTCTTCATATTACTTATAAATTAGTAAAAATACCAATATATGAAATTTTTGTTATGTCCCTTTTCCAATTATACCTTAAAATCACAAATGTTTTAGGAGTATGGTATTGTATGTGTTTTTTTCTTAAAGAATATGTGATTTTTTATACCCTCAAACACATAACTTTCTCTGTAAATGCTGATTTCATTTGAAACCTATGGGTTTAGGCACTCTTTTTATAAATGTAAATGCAAAAACTAGTACGTCTAGCTTATGGATTATTAATGAATAAAGATTTCCATGGAAAACCTATTATTATTCCATGATTGAAGATACTAACATAAGAATGAACATTCCCCAATATTTAAATAAATAATACAATGAACTCTTATATCAATCAAAGCGTTTATTTATTTATTATTATTGGACAAGAAATTTAGCTTTACCTTTATTGGAGCAGTCTCTTTCAAACTCTAGAATAGAAAGTGATTTATCCTGGTAAGACCATAAAAAGTAGGAATATAGGAATTCATCAGTACCTTAAAGAAATCGAAGCATTGTGAAGACAAATAGACACACGGTGAAAGGTTAAAGGAATAGAACATGACACTCTAGAAATTGCGGGTGCTGAAATTTATGTGGAATGAGGTGTGTAAATGCCAAGTAAACAATACATCTTGTTAGGCTGCAAGCACCATCTGTATGTACAAGAGTTAGGGTTGCTTGTTTATGTTAAGTCACATGAAAATGTTATGCATAGAATGTAATTTATATTTTTGGGTAGAAAAACTTTTAGTAGTGCACCACTAGACCAAGACAGCTACAGGCCAATTATGTAGACATGCCAATGCATATAAGTTATCAAGAGCCCAACCGATATTTAAAGTTGTTAAAGGATAAGAGGTAAATGGAAAAAAGTTTAATAAGAATAATCGACACAAACACGGTCGAGAAAAGACATTCAAATTCTCATAGGATGATGGACACACACACAGGATTTATGCGATTTTATTGAAATATTTATGTTAGAAAAGCCTATAGTTATTCTTCTAAGACATTTTGCTTGCATGTTGGATTCCCTAAATCACTATACTTCTAATCAAGACAAAATTGTATTTACTTACATGATGCAAATTGTGTTGCATCCTATGCCACTGTAATTTTATTGTATTTCCACCTTCATCTATAGTGAAACCCACATGTAAATGTTGCATTTTTTTCATACAATCCTTGTGAAATTTTTATATGCTTGATGGCATCAAGAAATTCTACAACTAAGGATCTAAAGCACAATGTAATCCTATTGATATAAACAACAAATACTTGCAACAAAGTGGTGAAGAAATATTGAACATAATACCTATGAAAAATAACTCATTTTGATAAAATCCATATTGTCTATTATTCACTAAGAAGTGTACAATAATAATACATCTCCAAAAGAGAAATTCATGAGCCTATAAAGGAATTTGGAATCCACACATGTGTCATGCTATCTTAAATGCCTTAATATTGTATGTTTACAATATTCACTGTCATTGATATGTAGAAATTCAGGATTTAGATCTATCTACAAAGGCATTTCTCACAAACATGCACAATAAAAATAAGAGAGGAATAATGAGACTAAACACAAGAGAAGTGAAGAATGATTGGAGAACCTTCCATGTATTATTAGAAAACAATAATGTACTTAAATAATACATCTTTGAGAGGTAAAATCGAGTTACTAAGGCGACAACTCATGCTATCTCATAAAGCATGCTTACTAAATATGATAAATCCCCATAGGTGACTAAAGCACTTTCCTAATCAGTCCAGCAGATCATGAATTGGATAAAGCATGAGTGAGTGATGATGAATGATGAAAAATACTGCTAATAATGGAAACTAGAGAGAAAATCATGGAGGATGAGCTGGCCACGAAAGATAGCAATTGCCTAGTTGACTAGCTTTACCTTATCCACTGAAAGCAGGAAAAAGCAGTATAAAGGTAGAAATGGTAGGAAGGCGCAGTTACTAATATGGGTAGTCAATAAGGTTGGTAGAATTTATCCAGAATTAATATAAGGTTCTCTTAAGTGTAAATATGGAAAGTATTGACCAAGTGGTGCAAGTGGAGGCCAACTACCTAGTCTAGTACATAGGAAATTAACCAAAAATAATTAATTATTATATCCTAAGTATGGAGTTGGTTTATAATATTATACCCCCCCCCCTCCCCTTCAGTTTGAATTTATGATTGGATAGCTGAAAATATCAGAAATATATAGGTCCCAACAACAAGGCTATGGTCACACTTTACAATTTATTTTGTCCAAACAACCGAGGAAAGAGGAAAAACCACATGGGAAAAATCCTCCCTCAAAAGGACATGGCAATTAAATGAACAACATGTCTTCAGTATGTCTTTTTCTTCACTTGGATGAGCTGATTGAACTACTTCTTATGGAAGAACCTGATGAAGAAGTTGTGAACTCTATGATCATGCGCTAGACCATCAATGTAGTTTATGCAAAAAAACAAGTGGAGAGGCTCCTTGTAGCTCATCATTTGATTACATATGAGAATTATCTGAATGCTTATTGCTCCCAACATACTCTGATCCAAAAACATAATTAGTAAAGAAAAAGAGATTTGTTGTGCATACTCCTTCCCAAAGAGTAAAAAACTCAATACATTCAGTTGCTTGTATAGTTGCAAAATGGTGAACAAGACCATGTATCTTCCTTCCAAACTAATGTAGCACCTTCCCAATTTTGAAATTAGGATTAAGAGACTCTGAAATATCAGAATTATTAACATATGGAATAAAAAAACTAGAGGTATAGTGTCTCCATGAGTATATAGGGCCATAGTAGGAAAAGGATGTGCAACTGGGTAAAATTGATGGATGAGTAAATCAGAATGGTATATGGATTTGAAATTTGAACCATAGATGTTTATATCAGATCCTAACATGTGTAAAGTAAGTCTAAATATGAATAATAACATAGCTAACCAACAAGTGAAAAATAGATTAGACTTGAAACCATCAGAAATAAGTGACACTTCATAGGAATCCAAGGAGGAATCAACTAGTGAACTTGGGGTTTGTATAGTCTTATGAGTATTCAAATGATGGGTAAATGGTATGGATGGTGTCATAAACTACATATAATCCTACAAAATTACTTAAGAATTAGAATCATAATATTTTGAATGGATTGAGAAAGATCCGGATAAAGACACGCCAGATCTAGTGAAAAAACACAAGTATTGGCAGATGGATCTAGTCGATTGATAGGTGAATCATCCAAGGAAGAAACTGATATTTCTTATTCATATATATATAAATTGAATATATACTAGAGAATTGACAAATTGAGAAAAGGATTTAACTCTGGCACTCAAGGCATAATTTTTATTACCTTGGGACTATGCACCGTGATGGTGTTCTAGAGATCCAACAGGATTTTCTAGTTCATCTGGTACATCAATGTTATGCTTCTTGAGCAATTGAGCCATGATGTCCATTTTCTTCTTGGAACACTTATTCTAAGAATTAAATCATTTTATGCAATAAGAACACTTGGATGAGCTCCCTTTCTGCTTGAATTTCTTCATTGAATTTGAATCTTCATCAGTAGGATTTGAACCTTCATTTTCATCATCTGACTTTGGCTTCTTATCTTTCACTTTTTTCTTTTATTTTTACTTTACATTCTTAATTTATTGACCTAAAAGAGCATGATATTTTCTTTTGGATATTTTAATAGCTCCCATCTACATCAATTTTTCTTTCTATTTCATAATTGAACTAATGAATGCATTCAAAGAAGGAATTTTCCAATTTGAAATAACAAGCCTAGTAGCATGGAAAGTTGACACAAAAAATGAGTAATCAAGAGCCAATTTTCAGAGGATGGAACGAATCAATTTATCTTCCTTCTTCTCAATCCCACATTGCTTGAGAAAAGGAATAAGTGACTTGAACTTGGTGAAGAACCCTTCCATGGATTTGAAATTGCTTGGACTCAATGAGATTAACTCATTCTCCAATTGATGTGCTCTTACCTCATCTTGTACTCCAAAGAGAGACTCAAGTTTGGTCCAAAGTTTATTTGGAGCAGTCAAATCATCAAGATGAAAAAGAAGATCTAGATAAATTGACAGATACACAAATCCAAAGGCTTCATCCATTCTATTATGCCACTTCTCTTTCTCAACAACAACATTTGGCTCGTTCTCTAAATCCATAGAAACTGTGTAGGGACCCTTACTGTGCAATAGAATAAAAAACTTGGCCTTCCATTCATGCTAGTTGAAGGGAGTCAAGATCATGGTTGAAGACAAAACCATGCTTTATTGCTGTTGCACTCCTGGATATTCTCTAAGCAATCCCGCACAAAATAAACTTAGAAGAAATAGTTTGTAAGCTTAATCAAGCTCTTCTTCAGAGAGAGACTGGATGCTTGATGTGCTCTGATTTAGAGTGTTGATATCTTGAGCTCCTAATGTAACATCCCCAACCCTCTGACCGGCGAGGAGGATGCTACCAAACCATGTAAAAAACCTTCGGGAAAATAGCCCCATGAACATGAACAGGCATAGAATGCTGAAATATAAAGCTTAAAACATAAAACATACTAAGATGCATAATCCTTCATATACATAGCGGAAGCAAACATACATTCATTCAAGCATACCACATGTTCATCATATTCATTAATCAGTAAATATAAATGCAGAGACGAAATATTCAAGAATACTCATCTTAAAAGAATTCGTCCCACAACCAACTACGTCGCTGCAACGTTCCACCCAACCATAGGATAGCGTGCTCATCAATCTCTCAGCAACACTGCCACCCTCGAGCTGGGCATGATTCCTTAAGGAATAAGGGTCAAAGCAAGCTTACACATAGCCAAGGTACACAAATCAGCCAAGCCCAAGCAGTAGGGTTTATCAGGCCATCAAGGAGTTAGGAAAGGATAAATGCTAAGCTGGTGGCCTCAATGGAGAGCTAAGGATGCCTACATAAGATTTAGCATGAATTCTAAGACATCCACATGCCCAACACTAGGAATCAGTCCTTTCTCTACTTCATAGTCCCTCAAGCCCTGACTTCCCTTCCCAATACTCTTCAAGGGTTGTGGAGAAGAAATCCAATAGTCTAACTCTGTCTGAATGGCTCCAAACACCATTTTTCTCAAGCATACCCAGCCTCTAATCCTACTCTCAACAGTATGAAGACCAAGCACTGCATACCAGAGTAAAACAAACAGTTCACAGCTCCGTGAAGAAGATAAAGACAACAGGGTGACAACCCAAACGAAAGGGTGAACACCGCTCAGATCAGACAAGACGATTCAGAGTTGTTCTTGTCCCTAGCATGGCCAAAACAACTCAAAAGCAACCCAAAAAGGTGCTTGCATATACAGCAACCCAAAAACCAGGGGAAGACAGCAGCCATGCTTTTACCGCTGTAGCAAAGGGAGAAACATAAACTCACAACAAATCCCACATGGAGATGAAAAGGTCTGATTCTCAGCCTGGACAGGGGAAACACATACGCAGACCACCAAACGTAAGGGCAGACACAGTCAACCAACGTGGGGAAACAATAGCTCTCTCTCAACAATGAAGCCATGACACACCTACATAGTTGACAATGGAGGAGAAGTTCGATTCTCAATCCTGGGCAGGAGAAAAACAGGTACGCAGACCACAAATCCGTGAGGGTAGCACACATGCACATAGTCCGATAATACAAAAGGGAAATCTATCCTCTTCATAGGCCGAGGAAAGAACATATCCCATCTCACAGTGAAAAACCACCGATACCTTTCACCGTCCGACAATTTAAAACAGGGTTAGACCTCTGCGTGACCGGAGGAAGAACCCCTCAACTCGCTGTGGGAGGAAAAGAAAAATAGAACCCCCGCGTGAGAGTAAGCAAGACCCAAAACATTTAAGGAAGTGGGAGCGTGGTAGAGTGGAGAGAGTGGTGATCACCCCCTTGCCCTCCACGTGAGGAAGAGCGAACTTGCTGGTGGAGTGTACGTGGGGAAAAGACTGGTAGTCCTGCCACCCACCACTCCCTAGCCATAACTACTTCCAACTAATCAAACAACAAAATTTTAGTGGGTGGTCGACATATGGAAACTCCCAATGGTTCCCACGGTTTAGACAACCCCCCCTTAACCTTAGGAATCATGCCCTTTTCATTCAATGTTGCATCGTCGTAGCTGGCTGTAGGTTTATTTTAATTGATGTACATATTTACATGATGCCAAAACTATAATGTGCTGGATAGCATGATATACCATCGGCAACGATCCCTATTGTCGAAACATACACAACCAAATCGATGGTGTGGCTTTTGCCTTTAGCTCCACACCACGATTAATTACAATATATACATCATGTACCTTTTTAATGTAATCGGGGTCAAAATCAGGGCATTACAATCCCCTCCCCCTTGGAATAACACCGTCCTCGGTGTTCCAATACATAAAAAACACATATACAATTTACACATCCAAAATTTCAAAATTTTGCAAATCTGTCCCACATTCAATTATTTACTTGAACTTTGAGGGCCAAGCCCCTCGGCTTCCACGAGCTTCTCTTGCTGGTTCTCAGCTTTCAGCTCATCCCCAAGTTGAGGAACTTTGTGGCTGCTACCCTCTTTATGTTCCCTCGTTGGGCAGTCCCGATGTAAATGATGTCCTCCACATTTCCAACATTTCGCTGGCTGCTTCATCTTTACTTGCTCAATTTCCTTTGAGTCTTCATGCCCAGAACGTTTCTTAATGGATTGCTTGGACGAATGTCCCATCATTGATCCACTTTCCTTGCCTTTATGGATTGCTCCTAGAAGGCTTTTCACCTCCTTTTGTAAACCAATAGAGTCTTGCAAAATTTGGTGGTTCATCTCATTCTGCCTTTTCTGTATCTTGAGCATCTCTCCAAGATTCTCTTGGGTTTTGGCAATCAATTGAAGTAGACTTCCAGCCAAGTCCAACAGCTTTTGGTCTGCTGCCATGATCAATGTGCACCACTGGATTTCACCTTTCTCACCTGTGAAATGCATCATTGAAATTCTGTCAGACCAAGCATAATATAGGCATTAAAATTAGTCAATTAATTGCCCAATTGGCATGACCGTCCAAGTCTCATCAAGGAGACTTTCATATTTTTCATGCCTTCCCAATTGACACATGAGTTCATTCATGTCCATTCTTGGGCAGGGAATTAACCATTCCAACATTCACAATTTACTTTTAAGCAAATACACACATTCCATTTTCAGTCATACATGCATTCAACAATCTTTTGTTTTCACAATGCATATATATATAATCAAAAGGGCAAGAGAGAGCAGCAAGAGTTTTTTCCCTCTTTGTTTTGTTCCACTTGGAACCCACACCACCGCTGTGGATTTTCATTCTCTCAGCCTCTTTCACTTCACCGTGAATGCTGGACCAATCCCTCTTGGTCATGACACTTAGTGTCTCCGGTCTATTTCAGACCTCTCAACCATGTAGCCTCCCCGCATGGTTTGTCTCAGCTGCTAGGACCTTCATAGTCATACTAGCACCTTTTTCATTACTGCTCATTTTGAGCTCTTCAGGACAGTCACATGTCCACACGCACCCCTAGGATGCTCTCATAGTCCTCGCTTCTAGCGATACCTATATTCAAACATTGAATAAATTCACATGTTTAGTTTATTCTCATCAGTTTTTATCTCTTAAACAAGAGCTTAAAACATCATAACCAAATCATATACACATGCATATTCATAAGCAAGAATTTCCAAATAACCCAATACTTATTTGTATTGTGTGTTTCCTCATTGGTCCATAGGATCCCGCTTCACTTTGCAAGCCTTGGGATCACCTATGGACTTGGATGTTAGGCCAGCATGCAGGCTGCTTCACAACATCCTTTTATATATATATATCAGGCACAGTCAATCCAACCTTCAGTTGGGTTTATCAGACCGTCAACAAATTGCCTGTACTTATCTCAACAATACACTTATATCAACAACCAATCATCAGCCAAGCCAACACAGTTGGGTTTATCAGGCCATCAACAATAACAAATGCACTTATATCAGCAATAAAGGACCATTTCCAGGTTTCACTTCCAGTAGTGAGCTCTAATTCCACTACCCCATATCACACAAGAGACCACTCGCTTCTCTGAGTTGACAATCCCTCAGGAATGTCTCCTTCTGTATGCTCTTTAGTAAAAGGTAGGATGAGCTCAAGCCATTGTCCATTTAGTGTACAATACCATACTACATCTGTTTAGCCTAACAACACAAGCAATATAAGCATATTCGTTAGCGTTATTGCTCTAAAACTGTAATCATATTTCACATCATTCACTATCAAGTATTGAGACACCAGGAGTGCGTCCACTTCCTAGGGTGTAATCAATATTGAAAAACCCTTTCATGATCCAACTTCGGAAAAGTGTGCACCCTTTTCTGGTGTGTGCCATGTAGGCCCTCTTCATAATTAAGCAATCGGTCACAATGGAAATAAAATCAAAGCATGCTCTGCATAGGGAATTTTAACAATTTGACATGCATATTCTTAGCTAGGGTCACAGAACACTTATCCATTTGCCGATGCAATATTCCTTCATTAAGGAGGAATGGGGGCTCCCTTCTCTGAGTTAACAATCCCTCGGCTTGCCATCCCAACTCCTTTCACATTCCATATCCACACATGTCTTATCGACATAATCTATACCATCTCACCCATGTTGCTTACCAAACATGCAGTGCAGATGGGACATTTCCAAAATGTCCAATGGAGTTTCACCCGAAACCCATTTCCAAGTTAAGAGAAAACCTTCCCATGAAGTTTGGCTCCTGCAGGCCATCACACACGATTTTCCTGCATCATGTACCTCTAGCACATTCATCAAGTAGCCAAACAGTCAATCAACATCTACTAATACAATCCAAATTTGATTGTTCCATAACCAAGCAATGGCATTAGTAATTAACTTCAATATGAATTTGCAACTCTGTCTACTACAAAAATTGATTTGCTTGGCAATAAGGTGATCCTCAATTGTGGGTCTCTTGTAAGCAGCACCACTATGCCCATTATAATTTTATGCTTACTGGGATAACATGAATACCCACTTACAATGAGTCCTCCTGACACAATCTTATGCAAGCCAATAGTGATTAGTAGTTGTCAACAATTTCTTAAATCTGAAATTTACATTTTTAAATTGACAATTCACTCAGCATACAAACTATTTTCACATCCATGAGACTCTTCTCATAAGGGTTGGCTCTTTCACATGGTAGATTCTGGTATTTGTCATGGTCTTACCCACTTTGCCCTTCCCCAAACAATCTACCTAAAACCTGAACTTCAATTAGCCAAACACTTGGTAAGTCTTGATGCATATAACTTTTTCCATTGCTGCAACAATCACTGAAGCATTTTCAAAATTATAAAATTCAAATGCTTCTAGCTGTTAGCATAACAATACTACTATACAATCATTGTCATACTAAAACTGCAAGGTATAGTCACATCATTTATGCAATTTAAATGAATTGTTTAGATACTCCTTACTTCACAAGCGTATCATTGTACCACCTTGCCCTTCCATAGAGCATTTCTGGCAGCCAATTGATCATGACTACTATCTTCACGCACTTACTATCCTGCATTCACATCAGCTCTTGAAATGGTTCCAGAATTGTCATCAATTCATCATTTCAACCATTAGTTATTCATAATGACACATGCACTATCTCTATGCATTCATGCATTGCATCACAACATTTGCACCCATACTTATGTATGCATATCTACAACATTTACTCATCCTTTTCATATGCATCCATTCAATGCATAACTACAAGATTTATAAAATCTTTTAATTCATGCCCCTTCAATGCTACCTTGCATTGATTCAAGAATACTATGCATTCAAACATACCATGCATGGCCCAACCATGATTACTTAATATAGGATGCATGACTATAATCAAGATTATCAATGCTTACTTTCCTTGGCTACTAAGCTCATACAACATAATACATGCATGACACATTTCTCTATGAATGTAGTATAAAATTCAAATACCCACATGGTATGAGGCCTCTTGCTTTTACCACTCCATGCAATTGTAATAATTAAGCTCTTACCTTCATGGGTCCTACTTACACCCTTGACATTACCAGCTTGGTTGGTCCTTTGCAGGAGATTGCCGAATTTGCTCACCAACTTTTGATTCTGGACTTGTTGCCTTATCCCTTTCTTCGTAGGGTTGCTGGTCACATTCATCAGCATCAACAACATATTCAGCCATGTCCAGGTTATCGTTGGTTTTCCCACTAATGTCAACACCAATGCAATAATTACCATTAGTGGTTCATTATAAATGTATAATTCTCACTACTCTTACCAACATGTAATATCCTATGCATGCAAGGCATATCCTCATACATTTCATGTATGAAACTTATAAATGTAATTATAATTAGCAAGACAGGGTTTAAGGAATTTTCTCTTTTTTTAATACCTCATCTTTGCATGGAACTCCTCTTCCACACAACAGCTGGTTTGTCCATATTGACAGCCACTAGTACTTTCTAGCACCACATTCGAACTCTGGGGATTCCCCCTTGTTCCATTCTAGATAAGCTTTCCAACGCCTATCCACTTGCTTCATTCTGACCTCGAGCGTGAAAACCACATCACTTTTAACATGATGATTTTCATTAAATTTAGGCAAAACACACAACTACATTTTTGGTCCGAAATGCTAACTTTAGCCACCTAGGTTTTATTTATTTATTTATTTCCTTTTCAGTCTTGAAACTGCTGAAAAATCCAATTAGAATTCACTGCAAAACCTACTGGAACACTAGTTGGAATTTGCTAAAAATTCCACTGGAAAAAACCCGATTTTCTCTTTTTCCAATTGGACCTTTTTCCAACTAAATTTCTGACATTTCGGATCCCTAGTGGACTAGTCCTCCAACACTTCGGTGACCCAGACGACTAAATTCTCCAGCGCTCATCAGGGCCCTATCAACTATAAGTTTCCGCTGTATCGACGGTTTCCTCGACTATATTTCACCAATGTAAGCTTTTCGAACGGCATTGGCGATGCCAAGGACTGATCATCAGGTCTCTTTTCCACTATCTTTCCAGCATTTTGGCGACCAAATCCACTAAATTTCTCCGTGGCTCATCGACTACCTGCTTGTCTAATTTCCTCCGCTGTGTCGGGCCTGTAGGGGCCTAATACTTCAAACTTTATCGACGGGGGAACCAACTAATCCGCTGCATCGGCGGTCGGGCGCACTGTGCCTCGGGCGGCTACTCCTCGAGGCTTCCATAATGGTGGCCAATGGTCCTTCTATTTCTTCCATGGCCACAAGCCTATCAGTGGTCGAAACCTCTAGTCATTGCAGCATCGGCAGTCGGGACTTCTACCCATCAGAAGGTTAGTCCTCTATACTTCCGCAAGGATGGATGCGCAATCTGCTATACTTTTTCGATGCCCATCGGCTGACCAGATGACTAACTTCTTCCGTGATGTCGACGAATACTTCAACTATAATTTTCCGATCGACGCTCGGAACAACTATCCATCGGAGGAATAGTCTACTAATTAGCCGCAACAGCAGATGCTCGATCAACTAATTTTATTCGACGTAGCTCATCGGCAACTGAATCATCTAAGCATCGGCGATGTGATCAACTAATCATCGCTAATGGCCAATGATTCTACGACTTAGAAAAATTTTCAAAACTTTCTCTTTAGTCTTCTTTTCTGCCGCTTCATCGGCTCAACCATCTCTTATTCTTCGCCAATCCATTTAACTATCTATCGTCGAAAACTTCCTTTATCTTCTGCCGACTCCATCGGCTCCATATTCCCCTATATGTTGCCGATCAAATCAACTGTTTGTCGCCGCCGTATTAGCGAATTAAACCTCAATAATTCCGTAGTGTCGATGCTCCCAAGCACTAAACACCACCATAGTTATGTTATAGAAACTCGGAGCCACTATTCACTAAACACCTTAGCATCGGCGAGTGGAAAGACTAATACATCGACGGGATAGTTCCCTCAGCGAGTGGTACTCTCACTACGGTCTCCGCAAACCTTATACCCCATCGGTCATGGCAGGAACTAACCACTGCGCATCGGCGACCCAACACTGAATGGATCCGTTGTATCGGTGACTTCAACAACTAATGTTTTTCGATCGGCGGTCGGAACCACTAACTACTACGACATCGGCGGTCGAAACAACTGTCCATCGTAGGGATAGTCCACTAACCAGCCGCAACGGTGAACGCTCGAACAACTAATTTTTGTCGATCGACGCTTCGATCATCTATCTTTCGCCGATCGCCGATGGTTTTCCACACTTAAACAAAATTTCAAAAAATTTCTTCTTCCTTCCATGTCGGCGATCCCATCCTCTAATAATCAGTGATCCCAACCACTAAAATTTTTCGATGGCCGATGATCTTGTGCCTTAGAAAATTTTTGGAACTTTCCTCCTCTGCCTTCCACTGCATCAGCCGTCGGATCAACTATCTTCTGCGGCATCGACGATCGAAGGCTCTACCCGTTGGAAGCATAGTTGTCTAGCCATCCGCAATGGTGGCGCAAGAACATCTAACCTCTTTCGATGTAGTCGCCAAACTTTTCACCGCGTCGGCAACTTGATCATCTAGGCATCGACGATGCGATCAACTAATCATCGCTGATCCGTCTAACTAATTTCGCCGCCGCCGAGGTTTACATCGGAGGTCCATTTGTCTAAGTTTTCCGATGTGCTGACGGGAAAGCACTTAGAAAATCTTCCCCAATTTTTATTTCGTGGTTCCCGTCAGGCAGCCTTCCACTTAGGCGATCCGATGCATCGGTAGGACTTCAGACTAAGTCCTCCGATGATCCGATGATCCGAATACTTAGAGAAATTTTCCAAATTCTCTGGTCATGCATAGACTTCTTCTGATTTCTGCTGGGCAAAAGGCAACCTGCTTCTGCTAGCTGACCTTTCATGGCCCATTTAGGCCCATGCTACAACCTTTTCTTTGATACCATACTGTAACGTCCCTGACTCTCTGACTGGCGAGGAGGACGCTACCAAACCATGTCAAAAACCTCCAGGAAAATAGCCCCATGAACATGAACATGCATAGAATGCTGAAATATAAAGCTTAAAACATAAAACATACTAAGATGCATAATCATTCATATACATAGCGGAAGCAAACATACATTCATTCAAGCATACCACATGTTCATCATATTCATTAATCAGTAAATATAAATGCAGAGACATAATAGTCAAGAATACTCATTTTAAAATAATTCATCCCGCAACCAGCTACGTCGCTGCAACGTTCCACCCAACCATAGGCCAATGTGCTCATCAATCTCTCAGTAACACTGCCACCCCCGAGTTGGGCATGATTCCTCAAGGAATAAGGCTCAAAGCAGGCTTAAACATAGCCAAGGTACACAAATTAGCCAAGCCCACACAATAGGGTTTATCAGGCCCATCAAGGAGTTAGGAAAGGCTAAATGCTAAGCTAGTGGCCTCAATGGAAAGCTAAGGACGCCTACACAAGAGTTAGCCTGACTTCTAAGACATCCACATGCCCAACACTAGGAATCAGTCCATTCTCTGCTTCACAGTCCCTCAGGCCCTGAATTCCCTTCCCAATACTCTTCAAGGGTTGTGGAGAAGAAAGCCAGTAGTCTAACTCTATCTGAGTGGCTCCCAACACCAATTTTCTCAAGCATACCTAGCCTCTAATCCTACTCTCAATAGTCCGAAGAGCAAGCACTGCATACCATAGTAAAACAAACAGTTCACAGCTCTATGAAGAAGATAAAGACAACAGGGTGACAACCCAAACGAAAGGGTGAACACCGCTCAGATCAGACAAGATGATTCAGAGTTGTTCTTGGCCCTAGCGTGGCCAAAAAAACTCAGAAGCAACCCAAAAAGGTGCTTGCATACACAACAACCCAAAAACTAGTGGAAGACAACAGCCACGCTTTTACCACTGCAGCAACAGGAGAAACACAAACTCACAGCAAATCCCACATGGAGATGAAAAGGTCCGATTCTCAGCCTAGACAAGGGAAACACATACATAGACCCCCAAATGTACGGGCATACACAATCAACGAACGTGGGTAAACAATAGCCTATTCTCAACAATGAAGCCACGACACACCTACACAGTCGACAATGGAGGAGAAGTTTGATTCTCAATCCTGGGCAGGAGAAAAACCGGTACGCAGACCACAAATCCATAAGGGTAGCACACATGCACACATTCCGATAATACAAAAGGGAAATTGATCCTCTTCACAGGCCGGGGAAAGAACATAGCCCATCTCACAGTGAAAAACCACCGATACCTTTCACCGTCCGACAATGTAAAACAGGGTCAGACCTCTGTGTGACCGGAGGAAGAACCCCTCAACTCGCTGTGGGAGGAAAATAAAAACAGAACCCCCGCGTGAGAGTGAGCAAGACCCAAAAGCTTCAAGGAAGTGGGAGCGTGGTACAGTGGAGAGAGTGGTGATCATCCCCCTGCCCTTCGCGTGAGGAAGAGCGAGCTTGCTAGTGGAGTGTATGTGGGGAAAATATTGGCAGTCTTGCCACCCACCACTCCCCAGCCATAACTGCTTCCAACTACTCGAACAATAGAAGTTTAGTGGGTGGTCGACACATGGCAACTCCCAATGGCTCCCACGGTTTAGACAACCCCCCATCAACCTTAGGAATCATGCCCTTTTCATTCAACATTGCATTGTCGTAGCTGGCTGTAGGTTTATTTTAATTGATGTGCATATTTACATAATGCCAAAACTATAATGTGCCGGATAGCATGATATACCATCGCTAACGATCCCTATTGCCGAAACATACATGACCAAATTAATGGTGGGGATTTTGCCTTTAGCTCCACACCACGATTAATTACAATATATACATCATGTACCTTTTTAATGTAACCGGGATCAAAACCAGGGCATTACACCTAATAGATGATTGGATGTAGAACTAAAGGATTTGATTTCATGTAGGTATTGATATCCTAAGATCTCTGATACCATGTAGAAATTCAGGATGTAGATCTAGCTACAAAGACATTTCTCACAAACATCCACAAGAAAAATAGAGAGAGGAATAATG
Organism: Pseudotsuga menziesii; assembly: GCA_001517045.1. NCBI lineage: Eukaryota > Viridiplantae > Streptophyta > Pinopsida > Pinales > Pinaceae > Pseudotsuga > Pseudotsuga menziesii. The sequence goes on along the minus strand of LPNX010748441.1, from coordinate 173,453 downwards.
AGTCTGAACATAAGATAAATGAAGAATGATTGGATAATATTCCATGTATTATTTGTCAACAATAATGTATATAAATAATACATCCTTCAGAGGTAAAATTGAGTTGCTAATGAGACAACTCATGCTAGCTCATAAAGCAAGATTACTAAATATGATAAAACCCCATAGGTGACTAAAGCACTTTCGTAATCAGTCCAAGAGATCATGAATTTCTAAATCATGAGTGAGTGATGATGAATTATGGAAAATATTATTAACCATGGAGGATGAGTTGGCCACAAAACATTGCAGTTTCCTAGTTGACTAGATTTACCTTATCCATTGAAAAGCAGGAAAAAGTAGTCAAAAGGAAGAAATGGCAGGAAGGAGCAATTACTAATATGGGAGGCCAATAAAGATGGAAGAATCTATCCAGAATTAGTAGAAGGTGCTCATGGGTGTAAATATGGTAAGTATTGACCAAGTGGTGCAAATGGAGGCCAACTACCTAGTCTTGTACATAGGAAATTAACCAGGAAGGATTAATTATTATACCCTAAGTATGAAGTGGGTTTATAATATTCTAACATCATCAATTCAGTTTCATTTCTCTTCCAAGGTATAAAAATGTTAAGTGTGTCCGCTAAATACTCACACTGATTGATTTAGTGCTTCACCTTGATTTCATAGTCGGGATCGACCAACAGCGATTGTGGACACACATAGTAATAACCCTCTCATAGTGCTTTTGATGCAAAAGCATCGTGGCATGCCAACAATGTGCTGAGTCGGTCACATGCCGTGGCATATTTTGTAACCATTTTTATGCTGAGTCATAGTTTTATTAGCGGCGTAGGGAATCATTGCGGATCATGACTCCCTGTGTGGAGATCAAACCACTATTAGTTTGTTTCAGACAGGGACGTTTCATCACGCGTCGTAGTAGTGTTTATTTCAGTTGCAGGACCACTCAGGATAGGGTAGCAATTTTAGTTTAAATAGACCATTTAGAGATGGAGGAGGGGTTCTTCTCTTCAACATTTAGAATTACGAGTTTGCAGAGAAAGAATAAACCTGTGTCTGATTCCTGTTTGTAAATATTTTGAAGAATCAGAAGGAGAGAGATCTGAGCTGTGAGTGTTTTTCGTTGTTTCTTAATAGAAGGATTAACCATGTGTTTGTAGAGTTGTTAGCCTTTATGCATGTGCTGTGTTGAACTGTGTATCTTGCAGAGCTGAATTCGGCATTTTCAGGAACATTTGTGTATTTCAGTGAAGAATTGATTTTACACATCAATTTCTTGCTTAAACAATTGAAGTAGAAAGTATATGCATGCATGAGAGTGTTAGGAAAAAGCAGCACGGAGATTGCAGGATGGGTTGATCAATTTCATGATCAATCGACACAACATACAGGTTTTCTGCCTTAACAAGTTTTTGCAGTGAATGAATGGTGGAGATTGAGGCCGCAAATCTAGATATGACGGTCTTGAAGTATCCCGCAACAATAGTTGCGAGGAAGTTAACAGATCCACAGAGGTCTGAGAAGTCCGCATCGAAAAGAAGATTGACGGTCGTGGAGAAGGTCACACGAATTGGATGGTTGAGGAAGTTGCGGGGCAAGATTTGCGGAGAGGAAGTTGTGGGGGAGCAACTTTGGAAAGTTGGCATCCCGCATCTCACATCTCGCATCCCGCAACCCGCATGCGAAAACTCTATTGCGGAAATAGAGTTGCGGAAATGGAATTGTGGAGAGCAATTGGGCAATCAAAATCCTGCATCTTGCATCCTGCTTGTGGAAGGGAAGCTATGGAGGTAAAGTTAGGGGAGGGCAGTTTTAGAGAAGAATTTGGCCATCGGGTTAAATTTGGTAGTCCTGCTAAGTGTAGGGGCCATTAGATCCTGGGAGTGCTGGTTAAAGTTGGTTGAGATCGACCGATCAGCACCAATTTTGGTATTAGAGCGAGGAATTTGAGATTTCCTATAGAGGAATTCCACAACGGAGTTTGTGGGTAGAATTCTGAATGAATAAGGAGAAGCACGTGAAAGAGAGAAGCGTAGCCATAGAAGCCTGAAGGGAGTAAAGGAAGAGTGCTCAAGGGGTTCTAGATAGAGGACCAACATTGCCAAAATTCCAAGGACCGAGAAGGGCTTGGTGAGGTAAGTTGTAACAGTGTGAAAGAGAACTGTTATTGCAGAGGCTTAGAGTGGGAAGATGGCTGCACGCATTAGAAGAGAGAGAGGTCATGACAGAGGTCGACCAGGAGGGAACACAAAAATTCTAGAAGAAATGAGGGAGTTAAGGGTACGTCTGGAAGCCATGGAAACAGACAGATGAAGAGACCCAAAAGTAGGGGATATAAGTGAACCTGAGGATGAAGAGAAAAGAGAAGAAGATGCACCTATGCAGGAAACACCAGAGTTCAGATATTTCAGACATATTCTGGGAGCGACTTCAAGACTGAGACTGGAGTTGCCTACATATGATGGGAGTCTCGTTGTAGAGCATCTCATTGGCTGGATTAGGGAGCTAGATAAGTACTTCAAGTATGATGAGGTAGAAGAATATAAGAGAGTCAGATTGGCTATGACAAGGTTGAAAGGACATGCATCCTTGTGGTGGGATAGTGTGTAAGCCGAAAGAAGAAGGAAGAATAAACCCTTGATAACAAGCTGGGATAGAATGGTAGCAAAGATGAGGGCTAAGTTCTTGCCCAAATATTACTAGTTAATTCTTTATAGACAAGTACAGAACCTTAGGCATAGATGTTAACAGTGAGAGAATACACTTAGGAGATCTACAAAGTAAACCTAAGGGCTGGATATGCGGAAGAGTCAACAAAAAAGGCAGCTAGATATGTGAATGGTCTAAGGATGGACATCCAAGAAGATATCAACATGATTTCTCCTAGAATGATGGAGGAGGCATATTAGTGCGCCTTAAGGGCAGAAGAGAAGATAGCAAGGAAGCAGAGCTTCAATAGAGGTTGCGGTTCAGCCAGAGGAAGAGGGAAAGCGACTGGAAGAGGAAGATTTGGACCACAAAGAGGAGGGTCCAATAAATCTAGCCACCAAGAGCAACATGGTAGAGGAGCCTATGTAGCTCAGAATGAGAAGCAGCAAGAACAATTGATGGTAGAAGAGGTCTTGTTAGAGACATGAGAATCTTTGATGAACAAGGTCTTGTTGAAACCTGAAAAGGAGCCAGCAGAGCCTGCTCAGAGGAAGTCGTTGTTCAGGACTACATGTAAAGTCCAAGGGAAGTGCTGTAAGATAGTGATTGATAGTGGGAGTACTAACAATCTTGTTTCCACAGAGATGGTGGAAAATTTGGGGCTAAAGAAGACCCAACATCCGGTTCCATATAAAGTATCTTGGTTAGACAAAGGACATCAAATCCTAGTGAGTGAGAAGTGTGAAGTTGATTTCCAAATAGGTTCGTACAAGGGCAAGATTCTGTGTGATGTTATGCCAATGGATGTTTGTCATATACTGTTAGGCAGACCATGGAAATTTGACAAGAAAGTGACTCATGATGGTTGGAGTAACTGCCATAGTTTTAAGCAGAATGGGATAAGACATGTACTTCACCCTTTGCAGGAAGGTAGTACAGCAGGACAGTCAACACCTGAAGTTCTGATGTTGTCAGGAAAAGAATATTTGTGGAAGATTGAGGAGGAAGAGTTAAGCTATATTGTGGTATGCAAACCAAGAGTGGTGACAGTAAATACTAATGTAACAGATATACCTGAGGAGATTCAGGAGATGTTGAGCGAGTATAGTGACATTGTGGTGGATGATTTACCCAATGAACTACCACCAAGGAGGAATATAAGTCATTAGATTGATTTTATTCCAGGAGCCACTTTACCAAACAAGGCAGCATACAGGTTGACACCTTAAGAGAATGAATAATTGAGGGAGTAGGTCCAAGGATTGGTTCAAAAGAGTTTGAGTCCATGTGCGGTACCAGTAGCACTGACACCAAAGAAGGATGGTGGGTGGAGGATGTGTACAGACTCCAGAGAAATTAACAAGATCACCATTAGATATAGATTTCCATTACCAAGGATGGATGACATGATGGATTGCCTAAGTGGGGCAACATGCTTTTCAAAACTAGATTTGAAGAGTGGATATCATCAGACAAGGATCAGAGAAGGAGATGAGTGGAAGACAACCTTCAAGACAAATGATGGGTTGGTCATGCCATTTGGATTGTCCAACGCACCAAGTACTTTTATGATATTGATGAAGGAATTCTTGAGAGATTTCACAGGTAAGTTTGTGATAGTTTACCTTGATGACATTTTGGTTTTTAGCCAAACAGAAGAAGAGCATCTGAAGCATTTAAGGTATGTTTTGGAGAGGCTGCAATAGGAAAAGTTGTTGAGAAATGTGAAGAAGTGTACCTTCATGAAGACATAGCTAGTATATTTGGGTTTTGTTATCTCAAGATATGGGTTGGAGATGGATCCAGAAAAGGTGCAAGCAATCATTGATTGGCCTTCACCAAGGAACATATTTGAGGTAAGAAGCTTTCATGGTTGGCAATTTTCTATAGGAAATTTATAAAGAACTTCAGTGGTATTTGTGCATCTATCGTTGAAACAATTAAGAAGGATAGACAACCATTTCAATGGATAGCAGAGGTTGAAATGATTTTTTAGTTCTTGAAGAAGAAGATCACTAAACAACAAGTATTGAAGTTTCCAGACTTCAACCACCCTTTCCTAGTAAAGTGTGATGCTAGTGGAGTAGCAATCGGAGTTGTTATTAGTTAGGAGGACATGCCTATAGCATATTTTAGTGAGAAGATAAATGATGCAAAGAAGAAGTATTCATCTTATGACAAGGAGTTTTATGCTATTGTACAAGAAATGAAGCATTGGAGGCATTACTTGATGCTTAGAGAATTTGTGTTATATTCAGATAACCATGCATTACAGTACATAATGCAACAACCTAATTTGAACCTGAAACATGTCAAGTGGGTGGAGTTATTGTAAAGCTTCACCTTTGTTTTGAAACACATAAGTGGACATTGAAACAGATTAGTTGATTCCTTGAGTAGGATACTGTTGATTATGCAAGAAAATCATATCCAAGTTTTGGGATTTGAGCATTTGAGAGATTTGTATGAAGATGACATTGATTTCCAGGAGGCTTACAGGGATTGTAAGAATCCAGTAGAGGTGGATGGAGAGCCATGGATGGAGTATACCCTACAAGATGGGCTACTCTTTAAAAATAGCAAACTGTGTGTACCCAGGTGTTCTATGAGAGAGAACTTGATACATGAGAAACATAATGGAGGTACGACATGTCACTTTGGAAGTGATAAAACCTGTGGACAGTTGGGCCATTTCTATTTTTGGCCAAGTATGAGGTCTGAAGTTGAGAAGTTTGTAAGCAGATGTAGAGTATGCCAACATGCTAAGGGGAGAAGCTAGAACACAGGATTGTATACACCATTGCCTATTCCAACTAGGCCTTGGGATTCTATGAGTATGGATTTTATTCTGGGCTTACCAAGAAATCAGAGGGGCAATGATTCTATCTTTGCTTTTGCTGATAGATTCTCTAATACGACACATTTCATTCCATGTTACAAGACTAGTGATGCCACACACATTGCTAACTTGTTCTTTGATGAAGTTGTGAAACTACATGGTTTACTTAGGAGCATTGTATCAGATAGAGATGTGAAGTTCACAGGGCATTTTTGGAAAACCTTGTGGAAAAATTTGGGTACCAGACTGAGTTTTAGTTCAGTGTATCACCCATAGTCTGATGGACAGACCAAAGTAGTCAATAGAAGTATGGGGAACATGTTGAGGAGTTTGATTGTGGAAAGTCCTAAGAAATGGGACAGAGTATTATCTCAAGCTGATTTTTCATATAATGATTCACCAAACAGGAGTACAGGGATGAGTCCATTTCAAATTATGTATGGAATGCATCCAAGAGGAGTGTATGAACTTCGTGACTTAGGTCAATTGGAGAAAAGAAGTGCTGATGGAGAAGAGTTTGCAACAAGAATCAGAGAGTTGCAGGAACAAGTGAAAGCAAGATTACAGCAGAGTAACACCGATTACAAGGTCCGAGAAGATTCGTGAAGGAGGGAAAAGAACTATGAAGTAGGAGATTTGGTCTTAGCAAATATGAAGAGAGACAGATTTCCTAAAGGAGAGAATAACAAGATGAAGATGAAGAAGATTGGACCCTGCAAAACACTCAGGAAGTTTTCAACGAATGCTTATGGGTTAGAGATTCCTATAGGAGTGGGTATGTCACCAATATTTAATGTAGCATATCTATATCCTTATGTAGCAGGTGACACTGGAACCTTTACAGGAGGTAAAGATCCTACTGAAGACTTACAATGGGTAGCATAGATGCCTGTGACACAACCATTGGAAGTTGAGGCCGTTCTGGACACTAGGGTGTCAAGGAGTACAAGAAAGAAGGACTATCTGGAGTATTTGGTCAAGTGGAAGAAGCGACCAATAGAGGAATCTACTTGGATGAGCACTGCAGAGTTGGAAGCCAAGGGTTTCACTGTAGATGATCTTATGAACATGGGTTCATAATTTTTTTCTACCTTGTGATTCTGATGCAGGAGCATCGTGGCATGATAGCAATGTGATGATTTGGTCACATGCTATGGCATATTTTGTACCCATTTTTATGCTGAGTCATAGTCTGATTAGCGGCATAGGGAATCATAGTGGATCATGACTCCCTACGTGGAGATCAAACCGTCGTTAGTTTGTTTCAAACACGGATGTTTCATCATGCGTCATAGTAGTGTTTATTTCAGTTGCAGGACCACTCGAGATAAGGTAGCAGTTTTAGTTTAAATAGATCATTTAGAGATGTAGGAGGGGTTCTGCTCTTCAACATTTAGAATTCCGAGTTTGCAGAGAGAGAACAGACCTGTGTCTGATTCCTGTTTGTAAATATTTTTAAGAATCAGAAGGAGAGAGATCCAAGCTGTGTGCATTTTCCTTTGTTTCTTAATAGAAGGATTAACCATGTGCTTGTTGAGTTGTTAGCCTTTATGCATGTGTTGTGTTGAACTATGTATCTTGCAAAGACGACTTTGGCGTTTTCATGAACATTTGTGTATTTCAGTGAATAATTGATTTTACGCATCAATTTCTTGCTTAAACAGTTGAAGTAGAAAGTAGATGCATGCATGATAGTGTTAGGAAAAATCATCATGAATATTGTAGGATGGGTTGATCATTTTCATGATCAATCGACACAACTTGCAAGTTTCCTTCCTTAAGAAGTTTTTGCACCGAACGAATGGTGGATATTGAGGCCGCAGATCCAGATCTGAGGGTTTTGAAGTATCCCGCAACAACAGTTGTGAGGAAGTTAACAGATCCGTAGAGGTCTGAGAAGTCTGGATCGAAAAGAAGATCGACGGTCATGGAGAAGGTCGCAAGAATTGGACAGATGAGGAAGTTGCGAGGGAAGATTTGTGGAGTTGAAGTTGTGGGGGAGAAACTTTGGAAAGTTGGCATCCCACATCCCGCAACCTACATGTGGAAACAGAGTTGCGAAAATGGAATTACGGAGAGCAATTTGGGAAATCGAGATCCTGCATCCTGCATCCCACTTGTGGAAGGGAAACTACGGAGGTAAAGTTGAGGGAGGGAATTTTTAGAGCAGAATTTAGCCATTGAGTTAAATTTGGTAGTATTGCTAAGGGTAGGGGCCATTAGATCCTGGAAGTGCTAGTTAAAGTTGGTTGAGATCGACCGACTGACACCAAATTCCCCATTAGTAATAACAAAATTTGGTTCCACCAATAAAATAAGTAAACATTTCTTCCTTCCAATCCCTCTTTTGAAGGTGGTAATGGCAATTGACTCTGTCAATAAACAAATTATTGTGAGATCCTTTAAAATAAGAAAATATTATTGGACATGAAAATAAATAGGTTTATAAATTACCCATGCTTTCAAGTGACCATTTGGTCCATGATTAAGTTGTATCGAATCCAATAGAGTTTGTTTCATCAAAGCTTCACTAGGAATCGAGGAAGATTGCTATAAAAATACACTTGTAGGTTATATTGAAATAAGGATTATAACATTGCACCAAATAATAAATAGTTTCAAACATACCTTCAAGCTATTATATGGTGTAGGATCCATTGCACTTTGTTCCATTGAGGTTCACTAGGAATATTCTGGAAACTTTCATAAAAAATAAACACTTTTGAGGTGCATTCAAAGAATGAAAAGAAACATTGGACAAAATAAGAGGTAATTTCAAAGATTACATGGATTGGGCTTACTAGATTAAGAGGTGAAATTTGCAAAGGTCCTTGATTTGATGCAACATATGATAGGGGAGCATTAGTCTTCCAATATAGTAGTTTGCATGAGATACATTGTAATAACAAGAGACAAACATTTAAAATACCAATATTCAAAGATGACATACATAAAAAATTAAATAGTCCACACATGCAAAATTCTTACATTGTTTGGTTTTGGATCAACAATGCCATTTTATTTCCTTTTCTCTATGGTAGCTTTCCATTTAAAAAATTCATCAATAGATGATTTCATTAATCCAATTTCTTTATCTTTTCTCTCTCATTTTCTCTTGTGTATTAAGCAATTACTTCTTGTACGCATGGTCTTTTCCAAACAATTTATTTGGACTGACTCCCAATCGAACCCCACATACATGAACCCTCTTCTTGGGACCCAACACTATTGCGAGGGAATCCTACTTTGTTGCATATGTAGGAGACACTAAATTTGATTGTTCTGATTCGATTTGTATCTAGAAATGTTAAACATTTCAATCAATTAATAATAGAAAAAAATTAACATTAAAAAAAAACTTAAATAATACGTACAAGAATAGGTTGAGATCTTTCTATTGTCACTACAATAGCTGATGACATTGGAGTTCCATCCTTCTTTGTATGCCATTTCACCCACACTTCATCCCTATTTATAGACCTATCATTTGGATTGCGAGCTTGTTTGTAGTCATGACAAATGCAATAGTGTAGATACATATATTTGGTATAATGTTACCCATGACTACATTTATAATTCCTTATTGTGAACAAAAAAAATAGACTCCGTTACAACTTACAAGGTCATGTTCGACCCTAAATTAACCTCTATGACCAAAAGTGTGGGTCTCTTGTTCTATTGCCATATTTTCTTTATTTATGTTTTCCTTCTCTTGCAAATCAATAAAAAATGTGGATGCTTAGATTAAATTTTAATGTATAACCAAGTATTTAAAATCACTTGTCATTTGATTACATCGTGCATATTTCTCTTCCATTTTTACTTTGAATTTAGGTTCATATTGTATTCTAACAAATTCAATCTAATCCGTTTCATTTACTCCAATTGGAACATTTTCCATCCTCTCCTCATCTGTTTGGTCTTTCAAATAGTATTTTGTATACAAACAATATCTATAATTTTGGATGCATTGAGATATTTTTGTATTGCACCACTTTTTTGCTGAAGGATCTACTTGCGAGTTGCTTTGCAATAGATAAATAGTTCATTGTTAGACACAAACCGTTATTTGAAACCAAATCCATCACACACATGGTCAACATGCATCAAGAAAATTAAAAAACAAAAATCCAATCATTATTTGGTTGATGCTCACATTGATTGCATTCCACGTGTCTTTATTCAACTCTTTAGGCACTTGTTTCCATCCCCTAAACTTAATTCCTAGAATTTCTCTTGCAAGGACACCTATATAATAGGTAAATTTCTATGACCCTGGACCTACAGGTTGGTCCCTCTTGTTAACTTGAGTTTTTGGTAATGCAATGCTCTTTGAAGTATTTCTAAAAAGACATTTTGTTGGCCCTCTACCCTTTCTTTTGGAATTTGTTTCAATAATAGCTTGGTTAGATGCACCTGCCCCTTCCAAACCATGCTCTTGTTGTACTAATGGTTCTTGCTGAACGTTTTCTACAAAAATAAACCATACCAATTTAAACAATGACAATATTGATTCCTTAACAGAATTTTTTTAAGTACTTTTGTGGAAAATATAAAGTCGTGAAGTGATCATAACTTGCATTAATTCTTCTACCTTTTCCTCAGGACTATGTTCATCATTATTATTGTCATTGTTATGGTAACTAGATTGACATTGTTGAGGGACAATGGAATGTGATGTTATCTTTTGTGGGATTATTTTCCTTGTTTTATATCCTATGGTGAAGTATGTTAATAAATATTTGTTGACAATTGTATACTGATATTTTTTTATTAAAAACTATTTTTTAAGTGTTCACCTAATTTTTTTTAAATGTTTACCTGAAATTGTGTCACATCTATTATTGCAAATTTCTTTGGCAGTGCACCTTGCCTCTGTGATTTTAGATACCCTATGTAAAAAAATATGTTTTTCATTCTTTTACGCCCTTTTTCTTCCTACAAATATGGATTGCAACAATTGAACATAGTAAGCAATATAACTATTGAAGAACAATGAAAGCACAATAATCATTAAAAATATATTGAAGTCCAAAGCAAAAAGACGTTACACCTGAACATTAAGATTCTAACATAAACTGCAAAATAAAACAAAATACCATGTATGAGCACATCATTACCATTTCAAAATTAACCAAAAATAATATATTGAATAAAAAACCAACACGCAAAATAATCAAAGATGGATGCATGATAAAAAAACTAGCATTCAATAAATGTAACTCATGGGATTTCTTCGACAGGGCCTGCCAATATGAACAATCAATGTGTGGGGGAGGTGTTGTCCTACATCTATCATATACAAAGTCTTTAAAGTTAACAATGGGATATAGATCAATATTATCACAAACTATTTATGTATACATGAACTGCGATAGAATATCCTCTAGAAGACACAACAATCCATTATATTTTGCAAAATGACAAGGCCATATTCAAGTGTGACAACAATGCTTTAATAGAAATAAAACTTGTGACTGTAAGAGAAAAATCAACAACGAGGACACACAAAACCTCACAGAAACTCATGGTTTGTTTCCCATTATTATAATCAGGTCTGCGAAGGTATGTACTTGTGATTCGACATTCTATTGAAGTAGCTTTTTTCTTTTTAATTTGGTTAGTGTACACCTCCATTGAAGTCCCAATGACTACATTTAAATTAACATAACCACTAGTGGTTTTCCCTTATACACTCATGAATATTATGGTTTGCATAGATGCAACAACGAGGGATGACCATGACTGTATTTTGAACTTTCAAAGCTGTCAATGTAATGACAAGTGACCCATTACTTTTTTTTGGATAACAGGACCATATTTAGGACATTCCATCTTCAAGATATCACATATATCAAATTGTACGCCTGACATAATTATACATTTTTAATTTTATACTCTTTTGAAAAAAAATCATAAAGATGCAATATATATATATATATATTTTCTTGATAAATCAGAGCAAAAAACATGGATCTCAAAAGAATCGCAAGATGAAACAGATGCAGATACAACTTACCCCTAACCACGTCGAGTTTTCATGGCTTCGTCCCTCAAATGGAGATGAACTATGATGGCTACCTCAGTAAGATGCTCCAACTGGAAGCAAATCCCAGTTTTTTTGAAAGAAATTGCATGCAATAGAGACATGTTATGTTTGCATATAAACGGTTGGGATTACACTTGGATTTGTGAAACACATCAAAACTAGCGGGAATTCAAAATCAACAAACTACATTTTTCAACAAATGGATGACACACTCACAAGAGATCCCAAGCTATCTAAGTGTCTCTGATATTTTGTAATTACTAGCACATGTCGATCAAAGGGTGTTCCTCGAGAAGCAATTTATTTCCCTGGTTTATTTTGTAATCCTCTTAAACACTGATTTTCTTTATTTCAATTTAATAATAACTTACCTATTTTTGGTGAACTTCGATAGGCATGTCAGTTACCCTCTCCACACAATGAAATTTGGACTGTTGATGTTGCTAAATCCTGTGATCCTATCCATTAGCGTAGTCCCATTTTCGGTGCATTTCTCGGCGTCCTCTGATGAGCAAGATATAATATGGGGGAATATGGGTTGTTCACGCATCATATCTCCTTTATATCCTCGCTAAAAGTCGTCTTGAAGTGAACGAACATGATATATGCTGGCATTAATATCCTCCATCCACGCAACCTTCCTCCTACGACATGTACTCCACACTTCTTTCCCCACTAATGACTGCAATCACTGACCAAATCAATTTGGATGACCCAAATTTTCCTTTCAGTGATGACACCCATAAAATGCATCGAAACGGTACACGCATTAGCCTTTGGTGGATTTTAAAAAATCCATACTTCCAAGTCCATATACCTCTGAAGTTATAGAACTATCATCGTAATTACTCATGATGTGATGATGAAAATGACTTATCATATGATGAAGGTGGAATTGGAAGCCCCATTTGAGGAGCAAGGACATTTATATGAACTTGGATCAAAATTGAATTCAATAAATTCTTTGTTTGTCAACCTAGTATTCCCTTAAAGGTTGTATTGTAGGATTTTGGAAATGCCTCTGTGTAATTGATCCCTCAAGTATTTTAGAGGCCAAATTGTTTTATGTTAAAATTTCCTTGTAAAACACCTTTGGACAATGAAATGAGCTTGAACTCTATACTTTGTTATCTCAAAAGAAACAAATTACACAAGGAATGAATGGGAAAGGTGTTAGGATTATATAATCCTCCCTTGTCCATATATAGTCTATTTGATCATCTTGTCTAGCTTAGGGAGGCATTATTAGTGTACTAGAGTGTGAAGAACACATATAGAGGTTAACTACCACTTACTGGATGTTCATGCCTTATTTTATGTGCATTTGAGACCAATCCCTACATTGTAGGAGCCACTATGAGTGCCACCACCATCCTCCATCAGTTGGTTGTGGTAGGTAGGCAGTTATGCTGAGTCAACCTTCAGTTACATTTAGTTTGATCACTCTCAGTTAGTCTAGCACCAGTTTTTCATGGTTGCATGGGAAGTGGTGCCTTTTTCCACCTACCTCATCAGTTTAACTGATTGTAAGACAGATTTAGACATTAGGAGTTAGACTAGTGGCTCCCATGTAGTGATTTAGACACACTAAGTTATCCAGCCAATCAGGTTTAGTTGGTAGATTCGAATCTTATCCACATGATTTGAATTATCCTTATTGTAACACTGTTGTATACTGATGGGAACTAAAAATATTATTGTTGTAATTAACTGATGATTTCTTATCATATTTGTCTCAAATTTGTCTTGTTTAGTGTACACTGTTCTTGATATTTCACTACACAATTATACCTTTCAATTGCTCTCATTTTCTTGTAGATCAATGGTTCAATAATTTAACATGGTATCGAAGCCTTGTTCAGGCTAGTAGTAAGTCTTGTCTGATCTCCATTGTACACCATAAAAAATTGAGTTTCCACATAAATCATGGAATGATAGACTTTCTCCCTCTAGATTATGTTCACATAAGTCTATCCAGGTGTGACGGAGTCTGATAAAGTGTACATGTCGAGGTGGAAAGGCTTGAAAATGACATGATTGCAAATTGAATTGGTTTTTGTAGTGTTATTTGCAAGTACCTACGTAGCTTCTTGAGGAATTGACTATTTCAGCATATAGAAAGATGGATTCTTTAGCTCTCGTACCCCGAATCCTTACACCCTTCAACTACATTGATTGGAGGGCATATATGCAAGTATCCTTGTGCAAGCTTGGTCTGTTTAGGATGGAAATGCGCAGAGAAACTGAGCCTCAAAAGTATGTTGAGAAGAGCAATTTTTTGAATCGACTTGATGAGGCCTTCAGCTTCATGTGCACTCATATCTCCCAAAATATTTTGTTCCATCTTAAGGGACTCAGGACTCCAAAGGAAGCTCAAGAAAAGCTTAAATATTTGTTTGGAAAACAAGATGAGCTTTGAGGGCATATATTGGAGAATGAGCTCATTGCTTTACAACCGAGCAGTTTCTAATCTATTTAGCAATTCTTCACAAAATACAAGTCACTAGTATTGTAATGCAAACAATGTGGATTAGAGAGGAAAGATGAGTAGATTATGCTATATGTACTGAGAAATCTTGGCTCTGAGTACTTAGTCTTTGTCTCTACATTCCATTCTGGAAGAGCTTCCATCCCTAATTGGAAGATGCCTTCTCTAGATGCTTTTGTTGAGTCCTTAATACAAGAGCAAGATAAATTGTTTCAAATGGGAGTGATTCAAACCTCCAAGAATCAAGCACTCTTGATGTCAGACTCAAACATTGCATAAAACAAAGGGAAGAACAAAGGGAAGGAACCCAAATCCACTAATTCAAAGCCAAAGGAGATTTAGATATTTTCTAACAGAACCTCAGGTTCCAAGAAAAGGAAGAAATTCGAAAAGACTAGATGTCCCTACTGTATGAGAGGATTTCATCTAGAAAGATGGTGCATGAAGAAGACCATCGACCAGTTGTTAACACTTCTTAAATAGAACAATATTTTCCTTCGACAAGTGGCAAATAAGTATGATGCTGGACAACCGACATAATATCATGAGAGGTTCCATGCCTTGAAGGGAAGCCTCACTCATTCGAAGGCTTATTTGATAGATTTCGGAGCATCCAACCACATGGTTTACTCTAGGGAATCCTTCACCACTCTTAATCTCTCAGGAGGACCTAGCATTCATATGGGGGACAATTCATAGATCCCAGCAGTAGGTAGAGGTTATATTAAAATCCAACATGGTGAGTTCAAGAATGTACTCTATGTTCCTTTTCTTGCAACAAATTTTTTATTTGTTTATTAGATGACTCATATTGGCTTTCCAAACCAAGTTGTATTTGGTCCCGAATCAGTGGAGATCTCAGATATCTCAATTGGGAAGGTTATAGTGAAAGACGTTGCAAACCATGCCTCCAAGGCATATGAATTCTCACACTTTCTTCCATACTCAGCTCCATCACAATCTTAGCAGCCATTCGAAAGGGGAGGTATAAACTCTCTTTCATCTCCATTTGCAGAGAATGATATGTTGTCTAATATTTCAGTTTCAGAAGATGAGGAAGAAGATCAGCATGATATTGATATTGATATTGTACCTCAAGATGATCTATATCCAGTTCCAGTTCCTATTCTGAATGAAAAGCCTAAATGGGCTGAAAAGGTCATTTAAGCAGTTGGGAATGATGTTGGGGATCCAGATAATAGAAGAAAATTGAGTTCCCAATATCATAATGAAACTGTTGCACTCGTTCACATAGCTTCGCTACCTACAGAGTGGTGCAACAAACTTTCACTACTTATTTTGAGGGTTTTTTTCCCATGAGGTTTTCCCCATTTCCATTATTTTATTAACAAACTTTTATTCTTTTAAATTGTATGGGTGACTTTTGACCTAGTTTATAGGGGCCAAGTTGTCTATGTTAGGGTTGGGGGGGGGGGGGTTGTTAGGATTATATAATCCTCCATTGTCCATATATAGTTTATTTGATAATATTGTCTAGCTTAGGGAGACATTATTATTGTACTAGAGTGTGGGGAACACATATAGAGGTTAACTACCACTTACTGCATGTTCATGCATGATTTTATGTGCCTCTAAGACCAATTCCTACATTATAGGAGCCACTTTGAGTGCCACCAACAACCTCCATCAATTGGTTGTGGTAGGTAGGAAGTTATGCTGAGCAAATCTTCAGTTACATTCAGTTAGATCACTCTCAGTTATTCTAGCACAAGTTTTGCATGGCTACATGGGGAAGTGGAGCCTTTTTCCACCTACCTCATTAGTTTAACTGATTGTCGTACTGATTTAGACATTAGGAGTTATACTAGTGGCTCCCATGTAGTAATTTAGACACACTGACTTAGCTAGTTAGTTAGGTTTAGTTGGTAGATTCGAATCTTATCCACATGATTCAAATTCTCCTTATTCTAACATTGTTGTATACTGTTGGGAATAAAAAAATTAATGTTGTCTCAAATTTGTCTTGTTTAGTTTACATTGTTCTTGATATTCCACTGCACAATTCCACCTTTCAATTGCTCTCATTTTATTGTAGATCAATGGTTCAATAATTTAGCAAAAGGGATGTGCTTAAATGTTTTATTTAGACAGAGCCCAATTTTAACACTATAAATATTTCCCTTGAAAAAATATTATATTTTCTAAGGAAATATGCTACATAATACCTAATAGGATAAGTTGTTAAGGAAATTATTTGATATGGGTTGGAAATTAACTTAGAAAGAAATGGCACTACCCATAATACATGTATATGGAAAATGACTAGATAAATTTAATAATGGTTACCTACATGCAATTCCTTATGATGTATGGAAATTGAAAAGTGGAATACATAAGATTTGGTTCCATATCATAACCTAAATTGAAATTATTAACTAAGACTTTGTGCATAGTTTCAAAACTAGGAAGTTGTAAATTTTCCTTTAATATTCAAACTAGGGCTAACAATGCATGCAATATATCTACTGATAACCACACATGAATATATTTTAGAGTATGCAGTGGAATATCAAATTGAGAAATAAATCACAACATCACATCACAATAATGACACAATTATTTTGGGTATGGAAACCCCCAGAAAAACCTTGGTGTAACGGTCAGATATAGATTTTATTATGAGTAAATATGGAATGTTACAATCACTGCAAATTCACCCAAACATGGAGAATGCAGCTACATGACAAAATCACTGGGAAAATCCTAGCTAAACCTCAACACCCTCCTGTGTGAGTGTATGACCCAGTAGTATGAAGCTCAGTGATCTTGCTTCTCGCTCCAACGTCTTCCCAACTAAATTCTTTGTCTGACTTTCTCTTTCTGTTTGTATCTCATCTATGTCGAAATACAAGTGTGTTTCCTCTCCACCAATTGATGTCTTTTTTATAAATTTAGGTAAAGAAAAAACCCTAATTTCACTTTCACTTTAACTAGTGTTTCACTAAAGTTAGTTTAGATCACTTTAATTTATTTTCCAAAGTAAACTTAGGAAAAGTAAATTAAATACAACTGGTTTCCTAATTTAAGTATTCTGCATGCATGAATACTTTCCTTGTTGCTGCTAGTTTAACACTCCCTCTCAACGAGGAAGGGATTTAGTAGCAACCCAAACTTATCCCTGAACTTCAAAAAACTCTGTCTGCAAAGTGCCTTGGTGAAAATGTACGCCACCTGCTCATATGTCTGTATGTACTCCAACCGGATGGTTCCCCTCTAAAAAAAATCTCTCAAGAAGTGTTACTTGATGTCTATGTGTTTTCTTTGGTCACAGAACACTGGATTCTTAGATATCCTGATTCCACTATGATTATCACAGTGAACTACTCTTTCTTCTAGCTCACACTTGAACAACCCTGCAAGTAACTTCCTCAGCCACATACCCTCACAAGAAGCCATGCTGGCTTCCATGTACTCAGCCTCTATCGATTTCAATGAAATTGACTTCTGCTTTATATTGAACCAAGAGACGACCCCTAATCCAATGATGAAACAACAAGCTAAAGTACTCTTCTGGTCCTCTACTCATCCTGCCTAGTCAACATCTGTGAAACCTACTAATTGTAAACTCCCCTTTCACTCATAAATCAATCCATACTCCATTGTACCTTTGATGTAGCAAAGTATGTGCTTCACAACCATCCAATGCACTCTTCGAGGGTTCACCATGAACTGACTCAAAGAGTTGACTACAAAGCTGATGTTTGGTCGAGTGTTGACCAGATACATAAGCGATTCGATAAGCTGACGATACAAGGTAGGATCAAATTCGTCTGAACCTAATGCATCAATATTCCTCCAGTTGGAAACTAGAGGTATGGCCATAGGCTTGCAATCCTCCATCTTGAATCTCTTCAGGATCTCTATTGCGTAGTTCCCATGCTTGATGAAGAAGCATCCATCTCTTTGCCAAACCTCCAATCCCAAAAAGTAATGCATCAGCCCAAGGTTCTTCATCTCAAACTCCACTGCAAGGTTGGAATTGCAATCTCCAATCAGTCTCTCATCTCATATCAAAAAGATATCATCCGCATATAGGACCAGTATGAGAGGCACCTCACATGTCAAGAAGTACAGGTTGTGGTCAGTCTCACTCCGTTGAAATCCCATCTTTCGTAGATAGATGTCAATGCTCAAGTACTATGCTTCAAGAGCCTGCTTGAGCCCGTAGAGAGATTGATGCAGTATGCAAACATGCGTCTCCTTGTTCTCCACATCAAACCCCTATGGCTACTCAATATACACCTCCTCCTCTATCACTCCGTTGAGGAAGGCAGTCTTGATTTTGAATTTGATGGACATGCCAACCCATCTAAGCTGCTAGTGAGATAACAGTCCAAATGGAAGAATACCTAGAAACAAGGGAGAAGGTATCCTCATAGTCAATACCCTCCTTTTGTGAAAACCACTTAGCCACAAAGCGTGCCTTTTACTTCTCCACACTTCCTTTTGCTGCACGCTTCACCTTGTAGATCCACCTGGATCCTACCACCTTCTTTCCTTTAGGTCTCGATACAACCTCCCATACTTGGTTCTTCATGATTGAGTCATACTCCTCAACCATGGCCTCCTACCACACATAATGTTATGTAGCCTCCCCAAAACTAGAAGGTTCAGATTCAATCAAATCTGTCATCAATGCCATATATTTGAGTCTCTCTAGTGGTACTCTCTGTCTGAAATATATATGTGGAAGATCAACCTGCCTTGAATCCTATACTATGGACCTGAACCACTTAGGCCTTGGACTAGTATCTACCTGCTGCGGCTGCTGTATTTCCATCTCCTACTGTAGCTCATTCTCCCCATCAAGGATAGGAGGATCATATCCACTTGATTTCGTTTGACTACCAGAGCATGTACCCTATGTTTGTACCTATACCTGTACATCTGGATCCTCCAACTTGATCCCTATGTCCTGTGCTGTCTATTGCTCTGTTGGTGAGTGCATAGATCTCCGCAAGGCCCTGTCCTCATCGAACTGGAAATCCCTGCTCACAATGATCCTATTGTGAACAAGAATGTAAAATCTATATGCCTTCGAAGTCTCGATGTATCCAACAAGTAACCCCTCCTCTCTAGAAGGGTCCAGCTTCTTCCCAGTGTCAGCATGAACATGACAATAGCAAACACTTCAAAATATGCGAATGTGACTCACATCTAGTTGAGTGCTTGTGAAGACCTCCTCTGGTGTCTTCCTCCCCAAATATGTGTGGGGACACCTATTCTGAATGTACATTGCAGTCATGTATGCCTTGACCCAAAGGAATAGTGTTAATCCTTCAATCAAATAGCATGGCCTTGGCTGCTCCAACCATAGTCATGTTCTTTAGCTCTGCAACTCGATTCTACTGTGGGGTATGGGGCCTAATGTGCTCCTTCTTGATCCCCTATGCCAAAAAATACTTCATGAACTCATTGGAGGTGTACTCACCCCCGTTGTTTGTTCTCAACACCTAAATATTCTTTCCTGTTTGGTTTTCCACGAGAGTCCTGAACTCTTAGAACCTCTTAAATACCTATGACTTTGTCTTCAGGAAATAGATCAGGTATTCCTAGAATAGTCATTAATGAAGGTTACACAATAACTGTAACCACTGAACGAATGGACACTCATAGGTTTGCATACATCAGAATGCACCAAGTCTAAGGGCTCCTTAGACTTATGCTCACTCTGTGGGAAAGGATTCCTGATGTTCTTCCCCAAATCATAACCCTTGCAGTGGTTATGATTTTCCTCATGTACTTGAGGAAATCCAATGACTTCCTGTCTCAAATGCTTCATTTCTCCATGGTGTAAGTGTTCCATCCTCCTATTGCACAAGTCATCCTGACTGGTGGTGTTGCTGCTGACTAGAGCCTTTGTAGGCTCAAAGTGTAGTCTGTACACTTTCCCACTCCTCCTTCCAATCACCCGATCCAATCTCCTATCTAACCCCTTAGGCCTGATATATACTCTATGGTAACGAAACTTCACTTGATATCCCTTGTCCTCTAGAGTGGAGACTGATATAAGGTTCTTGGTCAGTCCTGGGAACATACAACACGTCAACAAAACTGAGGGGTTTTCCAGACTCCCTCTGAAATGAAACATTTCCAACTCCCTGTGCCTGATACTGCACATCATCACCCAGATCAATGTGGATCCCTGTTCCACCCTCCTGTAAGTATCTGAAGAATCTCTTATGTCCAGTCATGTGACTAGATGCTCCATTATTGCTGTATGTTGCTCCCTGTGCTGCTTTCCATGCAAGCTATCAAGAAAAAATCCTCATCTAATTTCCTGCTAAACTCATCCACCTCTACAGATCCAACCATTTGAGTGTTACTCTTCTTCTTCCTATCTAGGCATTGGGATTCAAAGTGTGCTTTCTTGTGGCAGATAAAACAATTGACCTTTGACACGTCAAGGTTCTTCTTACCATCCTTCTTCCTCTTTTCCTTACCCTTGCTCTTCCCTGTAAGGGATATAACTTCCTCATCCATAATCTTGTGGGGCACTACTGGATGAGCTTGATCCTTGACCCATGCGGGTCTCCTCTTGCACAAATTCATCCCACAGTCTCTGTTAATCAGGGAGCTTCTCCCTAGCCACAACACCTTTGACAAAGGTGTCCCATGGCTTAGAGAAGCCATTGAGGGCTATCCGAACTAGCTCCTCATCCTTAGTCTTAGAGACAAAAACTCTAAGCTCATCTTTGATCTGTGTGAGCCTCATGAGATAAGGAACCAATCCTTCTCCCTTGGCCATCTTGGTACTACACATCCTCTCTTGCAGCACCATATTCAAAATTCTCATTCTTGCTATGGTACAGATTTTCCAAAGCCTTCCACATCTCTAATGTGGTATTCTTCCTGGAAAGGTCAGGGACTATGTGGTTCTTCACCCAATCCAAGATGATCAACATGGATTTGGAATCAATCTTCTTCCAAGCTCCTAAATCTACCGGATCCGTGGGTGCAACCTTTGCGGAGTCAATGTGCTCCTCTGCATCACTAACGTTTAGGATCCTTGTGATCCTCTCTTTCCATATAGGAAAGTTTTGAGCACCTTGGAGTCTATCCTCAACTCTCAACTGTACGACCACCCTGAAGTGTACCTATCAAACCCCAGATCTGGAATCTAGGTTTTTGTCTTCAAATAGATATGCCCCCGATCTATCACTATTGATGCAAATCTATCATCTTTAGCTCACCAGAGCTCTGATACCATGTAAATTTTCCTTTAACATTCAAACTAGGCCTAACAATGCATGCAAGATTTCTACTGATAACCACACATGAATATCTTTTACAGTATGCAATGGAATATAAAACTAAGAAATAAATCACAACATCACATCACAATAATGACACAATTATTTTGGGTATAGAAACCCCCGGAAAAACCCAAGATGGGAAAATCGGTGCAACAATCCGATATATATTTTATTATGAGAAAATATGGAAGGTTACAATCACTACAAATTCACCATAACCTGGCAAATGCAGCTACACGACAAAATCACTGGCAAAATCCCAGCTAAACCTCAACACCCTCCCGTGTGAGTGTACGACCCAACTGTACGAAGCTCAATGATCTTATTGCTCACTCCTCCATCTTCCCAACTAAATCCTCTATCTGACTTTCTCTCTCTATCTATATCTTGTCTCTGTTGAAATACAATCGTGTGTCCTCTCCACCAATTGATCTCATTTTTATAACTTCAGGTAAAGCGAAAACCCTAATTTCACTTTCACTTTAACTAGTGTTTCACTAAAGTTAATTTACATCACTTTAATTTATTTTCCAAAGTAAAATTAGGAAAAGTAAATTAAATACAACTGGTTTCCTAATTTAAGTCTTTTGCATGCAGGAAGACCTTCCTTGTTGCTTCTAGTTTAACAAAAGTTAGTCAAGGCTATTAATACTCCAAATTTTGGTCATTATAGTCTTTAAATACATTACCTTTGAGAGAGAGAAAACAATTGTCAATCAAACAAATGTGTATATTTTGGGTAGAGAAGGGCATGAAGTAAAGGGAGTAAGAAATATTTGGAAGGAAAATTAAAAAGTATATATGAAAGAAACAATCGAAATGATGATACCTTAGTCTTAGGTAACATGATAGCTTAAGTACAACCAAAAGGTGGAGAGTTGTTTGATGCTTGATACGCTTAATACACATTGTTATCCAACCATGTATGAAGCATAACATTGGAGGCAGCATGTTTAAATTTTCCCAACACTAAATCAAGGGATCTAGTGTACTACATTATTGTGTTCCAATAATATTCATAATGGGGTTGTCCTGGTGAACAAATCCTACTTGTCCTCCTCATTATTGGATTCAAGTTGTTCAACATGAAATGGAGGAGGCAACTTCAAAAGTAATTTTAGTGTTTATCCAAATCTATACCACTTTTGTTATTGTTCCAAGTCATTCCCACTTGCGTACACATGCATACAAGTAAGAAAGAAACACTTTTATCTACCCATTTCTACTAATAATTGTAACAATTAAAAGGGATTACAAATTCATTATTACTTAAATAAGTACATTCCATGCTAAGATTAGTCCTCCACCATATACACTAATGAATTAATGAATGTACACAATGTCCAATACAATTTTTTTTTGGGTGTGGGGGTGGGGGGTGGTTGATTGGGAAGAAGAGGGATACTCTATGTATTAAAAGGGATGACAATTGAAATATAAAGTCTTTGTTGCAGTACCTCCTTTTCCAAGTCTTGGGTTACCCCAATAGAGGACAATGACAAGAAATCAATGTTTCGTTGCTTCTCCAACTTGAAGGGAAAGGATAATTCATCGAATTAAAGTCTTGAATCAATATTGGAAAGACAATAAATAAACAATAGGAGGTTCCTAATAAAAAAAGGGATTTAAAAACCCTATTCTACTGATTCACAATTCCTCTAGCATAAGGGTATAATTCTCTTATGGCACCCCTTCCCAACTGTAATTTCCAAAACTAATACTTGCAAAATATGGGCAAGGTGGATGGTACTGGTCTTAATTGTGTCCAGGAATATGTTCTATATCAAAAAGATATTAATATTGAATGGCCAATTAATGAAACCCTTTATAATTTTGCAATTTTTCCAATGTCCCCAGGTGTTGCTTTAAGGAAACATATGGGGCCTAGCCAGTTGCTGCAAGGAAACTCATGGGGCGCAAGGAATATTGAGTTTTGTAGAATTAAATCTAGTGTGCTCAATGGATTAGAGGGATAAATTCATATCTCAGGAAGTGATCAACCTGACGCCCCTCGATATCAAAATAATAACTAATTGATAACATTATTTAAAGGATAAAAGTTTTGTTAAATGGATAAAGTTGAAGAATAATATAGCTAGATCGATAAAGAAACTCCTGATGGTTGTCTTTATGGTGTTGATTGCCTCTTTAAACATGCACCTACAATAAAATATTTGAGTTTATCATTGTTTAGTGTTAACAATGCCCTCAACAAGCTAAAGCAATACTCCTTTACTGTGTAAACCACTTTCTTTGTTATCTAAGCCTTGACTCTATGGTATGTATATTATATTCTGTTTATGTTTTGTATTCCTTTTTAAATTGCCTACACATGGAATTTGGGGTTTTACAAAAACAAATTGTATAATTTTGAATTGCACCAATGTCCTATATATATTGAGCTTACCATGATTCATGGCCCATGTTCTAGTTTAAAGAATCAATTTTAAATTTTAATTAAGTGGTCGAATGCCCTGCAAGGAAACATGCACTAGATCTTCATCTAGACACTATAAAGGTTTTGCAATAGTTTCTCTATCCACACATTCAATGTTTAATATGTGCAAGTTTATGTTTGTTGTGGGAAATAAACATGAATGTACTCCATTCACACTAAGTAGGTATTGTTTTGTTTTTGTTGTAGGCTTGGAAGGACTCTCTACAAACAGAGCACCAAATTTTGATGGAACACTTTCTAGAGCATAAGAATGGAAGTGCCCTTGCAGTCTTTTGGAGTTTAGGTTTGGAAATTTGTTGAGAATGAATATAAAGTTCCCAAGACCCTACCATGGTAGGAAGTTGACAAAATACAATATGAATGCAATGACAAGGGCTAGGAATGCAATACTATGTGGTTTGGAAGACTCATAGTTCACCAAGGTTATGCTGTGTACATATGCTAAAGAAATGTGGGATAAGGCGATTAAAAACACCGATGAAGGAGATGAGAAGGTTAAGAAGGAAAATCTACAAACGTATTTAGGATAGTTTGAAACTTTAAAGACGAGGCAAGAAGAAAACGTTGCATCTTGTTTTCTTTGTGTGGACAAGATTGTCAATGCTATCAAAGACCTTAGAGCATAATTTTTTGAAGTAGTCGTACAAAATGTATTGAGATCCTTTCCAACAAAGTTTGAATCCAACGTATTAGTTCTAGAAGACATAATATATCACTTGGATAAATTAACAATGGATGAACTAGTTCATTAGATTTTTATTGCATATGAAATGAGAATTGAAAAGGAGAATCCTTCTAGAAAGAAGCAATATTTAAAGCCTCTAAAAATACAAAGAGAAACAAGCATGAGAAAAATAATTAGACTTCCTCTCATGAATCAAATGATGAAGAAGCAAACTTTGTGAAGAAATTCAAGAAGGGTCATGGCTAATACAAAGGTAACTTCCCTTTAAATTGTTCTAAATGTAATAGGTCACTTTGCCTATAATTAATGTCATTACAAGGAAATCATGGATAGTGATTATGAGGAAATTCGTGACCATAAGGAAAGAAGGAGAATGCACAAAGGAAGTAAGTCTAAAAATAAGAAGAAGTTTTTTAAACATAAAATGAGTCTATACTCCATGCCGAAGGACAACAATTCATCCGATGAAGATGACAGTGAGGATGATCCAAAATAAATGTTGTTAATAGAAATTGAATAATGTTTTTAGAATGAGGATTCAAAATAAGAAGAATGAGTTGAAATAGGTTTCTAGCGAGAGATTATAAGCGCCCTGGAAGAACTATGATAAATCAAGAAAGAAGAATAAGCAATTAAAGGAGCAATTGTTGAAGTATGAAGAACAAGTAGAAGAAGTCAGGATATATAGCAAAAGGAAATCTGATAGGGAAGACAAAAGAGAAAGAAGAAACATGTAATAAGTTGGAGACTAAGAATATCTCTCTAAGAAATGAACTACAAAAATTAAGTACTCACTTAAGCTATCAACAAAAGTTTAAACCCTTGGGTTCATAATAGTTATCCCATTTTAGGATTAAGTCTCCTACTTGGAAGCCTTTGCTATCCACGCATCTCTTCTCAAACCAGTGCTTTACCAATTGTTTATTTACACTAAATATTCACTTATCTTTATCCCTTTCTTGATCTTCTAGTTTCAAAAGTCTGAGTAACATCATGTTTTGTATGACTAGACAATTGGCTTCGATAAAGGATTAGTCTAGTTGGAGACAAGTTAGTAACATGTTTGAGGAAAGTATAGACTTTACTCCATAGAGAAGCTGAAAGAAAGGTATGGTACCTATCTAATTATTCCTTGGGTGTTACTTTGTCTAGCCAAAGGGTGTCTGGTAAGGCTTTGTGATAGTTCCTTTGATGATCCACTAGTTTTCTTAAGGATTCAAATTAGGTTTTCTACCAAGGAATTGAATACTGGAGAATCTATTAGATATTCTAGTGCAATTGGTGTGTAGTGCAATAGTTTAATTTTCCCATTACCTAAAACTGTTCTCTCGAATCTATTCACCACTAGACTATAGGGACGGACTTGGGATAGTTTTGGACCGAAAAACTAGTCTGCCAATAATTTACAAAGTACTTGGTTAATTTAATTATTGAAACTCAAAAGGGATGATAACCCAAAATATTTGCATAATTTTTCAAATTATAGGAAAAAATAAAACATCATCACTCATCACCCTACACCTATTGTTTTGCAGATAAGTTCATTTTACAAATTCAAACAAACAACCATCATCCATTTTTAAATATAAATTAATATGATAAGTATAGGTTGCTTAAAGAATGGATCGATTCTTGTTGAATAATTACAAAGGGAAGAAAAAATTTCTACTTCTTTCAACCCATCAACCCAATAGAATGGTCAATGATTTTGACATTGGAAAGAATAAAGCGTTGATGGATCAAAAGCTTAGTGCGGCTCATTTTTGGAAGATATACAAGGATGTTAGGGAAAATACTATAGAACTAGTCAATATGACATCATTATTTCCTATCTTTGTAGATGAGATGTCCACTGAGAGATTAACATAGGAGCTTAAAGAATTTAAAGCCTTTCTTTTTTTGTGTTAACTAGGGTATTTTTCTTAACATGCAAAGTTTTGTTTCTTGGGGTTTTCAATCCTCTAATATAAAACATATCTCTATGTTTTTCTTATCCAATTGATGAGGTCTTGAGCCTTCATGGCTTCTACTGAAGCTGCAAATATCCATTTTGGCTACACCCATCTTGTTCTTAAGCAGACTAACCAATTTTTCTCCTACATATTCACTCTCTATTTCTCCTTTGTATGAATTTGGTTCGAGGTCAATTTTTGTTGATCCTTTTCCTTTTAGTCTTTCTTTCATTCCTCAATTTGTATCCTCAATGTTTTCAATTATTTTCTAACAACAATTTGAACATTGTTATAAGCATATGGTGTATGTTAGGTGTATCATGTAGTTATACTTCTAAGCATCAAATCCTAGAATCTATAGTGCATATGGTGTATCCTAGGTGTATCCTTTAGCTATACTTCTAAGCAATAGAGCCTAGCTACCAGTTGCAACTGCAACAATTTCCCAAAATTTTTAAAAATTTTGGACCCTCGTTTTAAATCTTGTATTGCTTGGATTTGTTTGGATTGATGAACTATGTTGTCTTCTGCTACGAATTTGGATCACGAGGTTGAATTGGGGTTAATTGTTTTCCATTTTTCAGGAGTTTGAATGACTATTTTTTGTTGAACTTGAACTTGAAATTTTGTTTTTCGTTGTCGGAAGTCTTTTAAACAGTAAATTGGGGCCGTAGTTCTCTACGGAGCCGCCGTTGCGGGGATTAAGCAATGAACGTTCTGATACCTAGTTTTATTTTCACCGATGCGGCTTTACCTGTTTTGTTTTCCTCAGACTATTGGCATTTTATCATGATCGGAGCATCAACCTTCTATATCACTGTTGTTTCGGAGGACAGATAAAGAATGGGACTATGGTTAGTTTTTCTTTCGCCGAATACATGACTTTATTGGTTCAAACTTTGCTTGCGATAACCTTTTGTTTTCACCCTCGGACTGGTTTATGACTTTGATCGAAAGCTGTAGTCTATTTGATTCCCACAATTGTGGCTCTGAAGCAGGATAACCATCCGACATGGTTTGTTCTGATTCTCACCGATGGTTTTATTTTTGTCTTTGTTTTCTATTATTGCGGAACCCTTAGGTTGTATGGCTCACGTCGTTGCAGCTGCGCAGTACGCTATCTCTTCGACGGTTAGTTGGTCCATGTGCCGACGCGATACGGTTTAGTCCTCCGATCTTTTGATCGTCGATGTTCTCGGGTGGTCGCGGAGCCTTTAGTTTGTTCATCACCCACCATTGCGGCTTCTCTTTGAACTGATCGTTCGATCCTATAGCTGTTCCGCTCACCGATGGTTTGTTTTGGTTTTCGCCAATATGTTTTATTTGCCGCGGAAGCCGTAGTTCTTTTGTCTTCCACCGTTGCGGCTCCGTAATGCACTAACCATTTGACTTATAGAGTTGCCAATAGCCGATGTTTTATGTTGACTACGATACCCTTAGCTGATGCAGTTTCCGCCGTTGCAGCATTTTAGTGAACTAATCACCCGACATTTATGTCGTTCCGTTCATCGACGAGGAGATTTTTCTGCCCGATGCTATAGTATTTAGTATTTTCGACGTTGATAGACTTAGTAGTCTCGCGAAACTCATTGTCTGTCTGAATCGTGCCGTTGCGGTTATGAATAAGACTATCTTGGCAATGCTTTAGTGATTTTTCCCACCGGTGAGGGTTTTTCTCGCCTGTTCTGTGTGCGTTTTTACCCTATCTTATGGGCGGCGGAGGTTTCAGATTCTTACCATTTTAAGGTTTTCACGACAAGAGCGCAGTACAGGGCCTCATTTTGATGATCAATTTTATTGTTAGTATGGTTTACGTTTGTTGAAAAGATGCAGCCCAAATTAATGATGAATTTTTGTTTTAACTGCAGACAGACTTAGAAGATTCTTCAGACCTCAGTTTAATGATTACTGCTGCAAAGAAGACATAGCTGAAGGACAAAGCAGAAGGGAGTTGGCTAAAGAAAGAAAAAGTAAGAAGCATAGGTGTTGCTAAAAAAAGAAGAGAGTGAAGTTCTGAGAACAACAAGATTTTAAAAGGACCAATGGATTACTAAGCAGAATTGATAGCAGCAAAGGACCGGGCTTGGAAATCGCTCATCAGTTACCAAGTCAGTGCCTTTTTACACAGTGCTTGTAAATATTAATATAAAATGTAATGTATTGTACGAATCATGAGCACTCACAAAGGACAAAATTGTAAGATTAAACGGTTGGGGGAACCCCAAAGGTCACCCGGGGGGGCAACCCAAAGGTTTTGTTGTTTGTATAAATATAGGAGAATTAGAGGGAATAAAGGACCTTCTCCCAGACAGATTTGTGAGAATTTGATGTAAGAAGAACTATTTCCTTTTGCATAAATAAATTACAAGTTTCCTGTTGGAGAAAGCTTTGTGGAATTTTTCAAATGCTGTGCCATGGATTTGTTGAATGTGAACTATTTCATTTTTAGTCTTGTGTCCATGAATTGTGAGATCGTTCTAACTCTTTGAACCTATGTTCTTGTATGAATGCTCTATAGTTTATTCTATGAATTTTTCACTATGAGTAATGAATGATGTTCATAAACAATTGGCTATCTGGTTGTTCAAATATCTTTCTCCCTAGGGATAGGTTAGATAGTTAGTTTTAGTTTTCTTGCTGTGTGTGATTTAGATGCGAGAGAGTTTAAGACAAGAGGTAATAACCTGTGCATCACATTGTGACCGCTCCTCGTATTCTCTATCAATCTGCATTCTTAAATAGGCACTTGTATCTCATACTTTAATATAAAAACTAAAAAATACATGGTGGACCAAGCCGCAACTGGTAAAATATTTTATTTTGTTACTTGACCTACGATAGTCGAACCGTAAACCGGACGGATTCCCCATTCCAAATAGTAACGGGCTAGTTGGGAACGTTTACTGGGGAGAATCCCTTACTATTGTTGCCTGCAATTTTCCAGGCCTCAACAGTTTTAGCACTAGAAGGAGGGCAGCTAGTGCATGGCTGGCCGAGGAAACCCATTTCCTCGAAATTACTCAACCGGTAACAGTTCTGAGATAAGTTTGTTTCCCAATCCAATTCCTGAAGAGAAGGGTAAAGAGAATTTGTATTCTGTCCATAACGAAGTAGTGAATGATTTGAGAAGACATACTAGGGCATATGTGAAGAAGATTGGAGAATTACCGATTATCCCTGACTTACCCAGAAGAGAATATAAAAAGAAAGACCACCCTATATTGGAAGACTCAGTGTTGGTTGGAGATTTGGAAGAACTTGTAGAAACAACCTTATAGGAAGTTGTATAGCCTTTGAATCAAGTAGGCCCAGATACACCTTATAGTTCACCTGTTAATACTCCTATTCATTCACCACCTCACTCTCCACCCAGACTCATGGCAGGCGTAAATTCAAACCAGCCACCCAACCCACCAAATCCACCACCTGCTTGGAAGGCTAGGTCACCTCTAAACCTGGCACCTCCTTTGCATGCCTTACCTTAGGCTTTTGAGAAAATGCTGCCTGTGTTTGATCCCAATGAAAAGATTTTAGTAGATGATCATTTGCAAAGCTTCTACTTAGCTATAGAAGGGCTAAGGGCTAGAGAACATGAAGATGTAGTTTGCAAATTATTTCCACATACCCTGAAAGGAGCAGCAGCCTCATGGTATTTTTCTTTGCCTACAAACTCAATCCCATACTGGGACACATTTGAAAGGATATTTAGAAATAAATATGCATCCCAGAAAACTCACGCAGCTCTAATGAAAGGGTTGTGCGCTTTAAAGAAAGAAAGAAAAGAGAAAGTGCATAGTTTCACCCAAAGGTTTGCTGCTTATCTTAAGAATTTTTCTGCAACTGATAAGTCTTCTGATAAAGTTCTAATCGAATACTATACTTCAGCTTTAGGTCCTGACTTGGCCATGTTTGCTAAGATCCAAGTCAAACCTACATTGTCAGAAACATATGAAGAGGCGGAGAGAGTAGAAGCTGAAAAAGAGAGCATAGAAGATTATCTTGAACAGTCGGGAGAAATTTTTTTGGTAAGAAAGCCTTATTACTGTCTAAGCCTAAGGAGGAGCAGTCACATGACATTGAAGGAATGTTGAAAATGATGCAGAAACTATCTAACAGAATAATAGATTTGGAAAAGGAAAAAGAGGCTCATAAATCTTATAAGCCTTACTATAAAAGGAGAGAGGACAACTCTCAATCTAAACCTCCTCCACACAGTCATGCATCAATGAACTTAACAGAGGTGGGTATGGATAACTTTTGCACCTTTCATCAACAGCCCCATTTGAGAAAAAATGCCCTCACATTAGTAATGAATCAACTATTGGATTCTAAACTAACAGAAGCTGATGAGGAAGAGGAAAATGGTAACAAATCCATAGATAAACAAGAAGTTAATGCTCTGGTTTTATGGGACTGTGTCTCACTTTTTGACACAGAAGACGAAAATTCACTTAAACATGAAGAAATATCAGAAACAAATGAAACAACAAGAATTCAAGGTTTGGTAAGTAAAGACAACTCAATACTTCCAAAGATTAAGAAATTTCGGGAGAAGATGAAGAGAATACAGAAGAACAACACAGATGATGAAATACCTAAACTTACCATTAGCAGTCAAGATCCGAAACAAGTCAACATTGAAGACAAAGTGGGTAATGTCAAAGAAGATCTCAAAGCACCTGAAGGACCAGAGGAAGAAGTTCCCACCAACAACCAACATGTAGAAGAAATTGTTGAAGCAAGTGTGGGAGGTAAGACTAGGTTTAAAACCCCACCATTCCTCCCGACTCTTGAGATTTTAAACCATAATGTGCACAATTTTTTAGTAGACTCATGGTCATCTATCAATGTTATGACACTTGCACTCTGCAAAAAGATTAATGGACAACCTAAACCTACTGACTGGCAGGTTACTTAGTTAAACAGAACCAATGTGAAAGCAGTTAGAGAAATGGAAGATGTGTTGATTCGCTTATCTGCAAATAAAAAGATATGTCAGTACATTGATATTGTAGTAGCAGACATACCTGATGGCTATGGAATTATTTTGAATCGAGACTGGTCAGCAAGACTAAATGGGTATTTTGCTTCAGATTGGTCACACTTGTGGTTGCCTCGGAAGGGAAGTCCAAACCAGATTAAAATATTAAGAGAGCCCCACATGATGCACAATGTTACACAATTGGAAGAAAAAAATAAACCAGTGAATTTTGTGTTGGGAAATCATCTAATTGAGCTAGAACTGGGAAACTACCAAGCAAAAGAAGCTAGCAGTATATCAGACACCCAACCTGATCTCCTTCGATTTTCATGGGATGATGAGATTGATTGTAAAATAGCAGATGTAGTTTTTTATTTAAGTCCAGTAGAATTAGATAATGGTTAGGTCTTTTTCATTTTGCAGTCAAGCCTAGACCCTTAACTTACAAGTTGCCAGATTTATAGGGGTGGGCAAAGGACTGAACAGTTAGTGGTTTAGTTCTCAAATTTTATTTTTATTTGTCTTGATTTTTATTTCTTGAATTATCTTGTACATAAATAAATTAATTTGGTTGTTTATTTTTGGTTTACTTTATTTCTGTTTGTTTTTAGTTTAGATTTTGATTGATTTCAATAAAAATAGGTAAACTTTTGGTTGCATGGAGAGCATCTGAATTCTGGATTAACTAAAATCCTTGATTATAAGACTGTGTACTATTGTTTTATCTGAAAGAATTTCTTCTCGTTTAACAATTTTTCTGCATGGCTATGAACACATTGAAGTCCTACTTAATCCTTGTAAAATAACTCAGGATCAAAAAGTCTGGAATACTATTTCGAGGCTCCATCCATCTCACATTTAAGATGTCCTAGGGAGTGACATCAAAAGACCCATGGAAAGGAAGCAAGGTAAATAGTATATTATATATAAATGATCCCATGCCAAGAATTGAAAGCCAAAAGGCAATAAGAGTCAAAACTCCTTAGAAAGCAATATGTATCAAAACAAAGTACTGAATCACATGAGTATTAAATTGCCAAAAGTTATTCTCCGTCCGTGAGCTAAAAATTAAATACATCTCTCACACAAAAGGACAATATGGATAGAGGAGCCTGAATAAAAATTCAGAAAGTAAGGCATGCAGGAGGACTCAAATAAAAGGACAAAAGTCCAAAAGCACAAAAAGTGCAAAATGGCATGGGAATGAGGAACAAATGAATATTTATGTTTACCATATGTTACAATCCTGTGGTGTCCAAGCTGGAAGCTACCTTAAGACAAAGATAATAAATGAAACTCATATTCCTGGCCTCAAAAGAGTTATCTTGACTTTGAAATCCTGGTTTCCATTTTCCTAATTGGATTATCATCAATGGTTAAAAGTACATACATTTACCATTTGGGAAATCCAAACATCTAGAAGAATTCAACATTTTGGTTTTATTGTTAAACAGTCTGTTACTTAAGGAAGAAATTGTCCAAAGATCTGGGTTCACCAGGTAGTCGCCAATTGTTGCAGCGGCAACAATTTCCCAAATTTTTTTAAAATTTTGGACCCTCCTTTTAAATCTTGTATTGCTTGGATTTGTTTGGATTGATGAACTATGTTGTCTCCTGCTACGAATTTGGATCATGAGGTTGAATTGGGGTTAATTGTTTGCCAAGTTTCGGGAGTTTGAATGACTATTTTTTGTTGGACTTGAACTTGAACTTTTGTTTTTCGTTGTCAAAAGTATTTTAAACAGTAAATAGGGGCTGTAGTTCTCTATGTAGCCTTCATTGCGGAGATTAAGCAATGAACATTCCAATGCCTACTTTTATTTTCGTCGATGCACCTTTACTTGTTTTGTTTTCTTCAGACTATCAACATTTTATCATGATCGGAGCATTAGCCTTCTATATTGCCGCCGTTTCGGAGGACAGATAAAGAATGGGCCGATGGTTAGTTTTTCTTTTGTCGATTACGTGACTTTATTGGTTCAAACTTTGCTTGCGATAACCTTTTCTTTTCGCCCTTGGAGCGGTTTATGACTTTGATCGAAAGCCGTAGTCTATTTGATTCCCGCAATTGCAGCTTCGGAGCGAACTAACCATCCGACATGGTTTGTTCTGATTTTAACCAATGGTTTGATTTTCTCCTTTGTTTTCTATTATTGTGGAACCCTTAGGTTGTATGGCTCACGACGTTGCGGTTGCGCAGTACATTATCTCTCTGATGGTTAGTTAGTCCATGTGCCGACGAGATACGGTTTAGTCCTCCGAGCCTCCGATTGTCGATGTTCTCTGGTGGTCGCGGAGCCTTTAGTTTGTTCATTGCCCACCATTGCGGCTTCTCTTTGAACTGATCGTTCGATCCTATAGTTGTTCCGCTCGCCAATGGTTTGTTTTGGTTTTCGTCGATATGTTTTATTTGCCGCGGAAGTCGTAGTTCTTTTGTCTTCCACCGTTGTGGCTCCATAATGCACTAACCATTCGATTTATAGAGTTGCCAACCGCCGATGTTTTATGTTGACTATGGAACCCTTAGCCGATGCAGTTTCCTGTGTTGCGGTGTTTTAGTGAACTAATCACCCAACGTTTATGTCGTTCCATTCGCCGACGAGGAGATTTTTCCGCCCGATGCTATAGTATTTAGTCTTTCCGAAGCCAATAGACTTAGTAGTCTCGCAGAACTCGTTGTCTGTCTGAAGCCCATCATTGCGGCTGTGAATAAGACTATCCTGTCAATGCTTTAGTGATTTTCCCCACCGGTGAGGGTTTTTCCCGCCTGTTCTGTGTGTGTTTTTACCCTATCTTATGGGCAGTGGAGGTTTCAAATTCTTATCATTCTAAGGTTTTCACGACGAGAGCGCAGTACAGGGCCTCATTTTGATGATCAGTTTTATTGTTAGTATGGTTTACGTTTGTTGAAAATATGCAGTCCGAATTAATGATGAATTTTTGTTTTAACTGCAGACGGACTTAGAAGATTCTTCAGACCTCAGTTTGATGATTATTGCTGCAAAGAAGACATAGCTGAAGGACAAAGCAGAAGGGAGTTGGCTGAAGAAAGAAAAAGTAAGAAGCATAGGTGTTGCTAAAAAAAGAAGAGAGTGAAGATCTAAGAACAACAGGATTTTAAAAGGACCAATGGATTACTAAGCAGAATTGATAGCAGCAGAGGATCAGGCTTGGAAATGGCTCATCAGTTACCAAGCCGGTCCCTCTTTACAAAGTGCTTGTAAATCTTAATCTAAAATGTAATGTATTGTACGAATCATGAGCACTCACAAAGGACAAAATTGTAAGATTAAACGGTTGGGGGAACCCCAAAGGTCACCCTGTGGGGAAACCCAAAGGTTTTGCGGTTTGTATGAATATAGGAGAATTAGAGGTAATAAAGGACTTTTTCCTAGATAGATTTGTGAGAATTTGATGTAAGAAGAACTATTTCCTTTTGCATAAAGAAATTACAAGTTTCCTGTTGGAAAAAGCTTTGTGGAATTTTTCAAATGCTGTGCCATGGATTTGCTGAATGTGAACTATTTCGTTTTCAGTCTTGTGTCCATGAACTGTGAGATTGTTGTAACTCTTTGAACCTATGTTCTTGTATGAATGCTCTCTAGTTTATTCTATGAATTTTCCACTATGAGTAATGAATGATGTTCATAAACAATTGGCTATCTGGTTGTTCAAATATCTTTAAATGTTCATGTGTTTTGAAAGAAGTATCAGCTATCTGTGATTTTTCTTAATGCATGCACAAAACACATTACTCATTAATGAATGATAATCTTGCTCCCTAGGGATAGGTTACATAGTTAGTTTTAGTTTTCTTGTTGTGTGTGATTTACATGCGAGAGAGTTTAAGACGAGAGGTAAGAACCTGTGCATTACATTGTGACCGCTCCTCGTATTCTCTATCAATCTGCATTCTTAGATAGGCACTTGCATCTCATACTTTAATATAAAAACTAAAACATACACGGTGGATCGGGCCGCAACTGGTAAAACCTTTTATTTTGTTACTTGACCTATGGTAGCCGGATTGTAAACCGGATGGATTCCCCATACCAAACAGTAACGGGCTAGTTGGGAACATTTACTGGGGAGAATCCCATGCTGTTGTTGCCTGCGATTTTCTAGGCCTCAACACTACCCTAGTGTTCATCCAAAAATTTAGTGCATACCTTTGTGAGCATAAGTCTAGTTAGTGGCAATGCTATGCATGGTGATTATTGGTACTCTCATATGTGGGCCACTTGGTGTATATTTTGATGCAGAGTGTGCTTTCATGTTTTTCTCCCCAGTCTTGCAAATATTAAGGTGTGTTGTCTCCACTGTTGAGTTTGAATCAACAAAGGTTTAGTCCTCATTGTGGTGAAGCAATCCTAACATTGAGTGTTAATATTTCAGCTATTGCAAGGCTTATATTTGGTTGTGTATCAAAGGGTCCTACAATAGAGTAAATATGTACCAAACAATTTCATCCTCCTCATCTCTTATTCTAGTTTTTAGGTCCTCCCCTTGCAAACCAGTTTTGTTTGCTTCCTTCCACCTCTGATTCTACTAACTTTTGTTAGTTTTTTGTAGGAATAATATCAAAGGAGCTTGTATCTTATTCCCAAATGGATAAAACAAGTTGGATGAAATTGGAAAATAGGTACAATTCGTATCCTTGATTCTTCATTGTAATATAGCAAAAATATTTTAATTATAACTTGTAATCATTTAAATTAATATTCCTTGAAAACTGGTTAGGTGTAGAAAATTAAAAGAATATAGAGATGGAGTTGAGGAATTTTAAAGGTTTCTAAGGAGCATTCAAAGAATAATATGGCCATAAAATTCCCATGTAATAAATGTGGCATAGTGAATGTACAAACATTTGTTACAATACAAGAGCATTTGATCTGTGATGGTGGTATATTTAAAAAATATAAAATTTGGTATTTACATGGAGAGAGCTTCGTGATTATCAATACTCTCATATGTGTGCCACTTTGTGCATATTTTGATGCAGAGTTTTCTTTCATGTTTTTCTCCCCAATCTTGTAAATCTTATGTTGTGTTTTCTCCATTGTTGATTTTTAATCAACAAAGGTTTAGTCCTCATTGTGGAGAAGCAATCATAGCATTGAGTGTTGATATTTCAGTTGTTGAAAGTATTATATATGGTTGTGTATCAAAGGGTCCTACAACAGAGTAACTGTGTACCAAACAATTTCATCCTCCTCATCTCTTATTCTATTTGTTAGGTCCTCCCATTGCAAACCATTTTTTTTCACTTCCTTCCACCTTTGATTCTACTAACTTTTGTTAGTTCTTTGTAGGAATAATTTTAAAGGAGCTTGGATCTTATTCCCAAATGGACAAAATAAGTTGGATGGAATTTAAAAATAGGTACAATTTGTATCCTTGATTCTTCATTGTAATATGGCAAAAATATTTTAATTGTAACTTGTAATCATTTAAATTGATATGTCTTGAAAACTGGTTATGTGTAGAATATTAAAAGAATATAGAGATGGGGTTGAAGAATTCTTAAAGGTTTCTAAGGACCATTCAAAGAATAATATGACCACAAAACTCCCATTTAATACATGTGTCATAGTGAATGTACACACATTTGATACAATACCAGAGCATTTGATTTGTGATGGTATAATTGAACAATATAACATTTGGTATTTACATGGAGAGAGCTTTGTGAATATTAGTGCTCTCATATGTGAGACACTTGGTGCAGATTTCGATCCAGAGTGTGCTTTCATGTTTTTCTCCCCAAAATTGCAAATATGAAGCCACTTTGTCTCCACTGCTAAGCTTGAATAAACAAAGGTTTAGTCCTCATTGTGGAGAAGCAATCATAACATCGAGTGTCTATATTTCCGCTATTGCAAGGATTATATTTGGTTGTGTATCAAAGGGTCCTACTACAAATTAACTATGTACCAAAAAAAATCATCCTCCTCATCTCTTAGTCTAATTTTTAGGTCCTCCCCTTGCAAACCAATTTTTTTTGCTTCCTTCCACCTCTGATTCAACTAAATTTTGTTAGTTCTTTGTAGGCATAATTTCAAAATATCTTGGATATTATTCCCAAATGGACAAAATAATTTGTATGAAATTGAAAAACAGGTACAATTTGTATCCTTGATTCTTCATTGTAATATAACAAAAATATTTTAATTGTAACTTGTAATCATTTAAATTGATACGTCTTGAAAACTTGTTATGTGTAGAACATTAAAAGAATATAGAGAAGGGGTTGAGGAATTCTTAAAGGTTGCTAAAGAGCATTCAAAGAATAATATGACAAAACAATTCCCAGGTAATAAATGCAACGTATTGAATGTATAAATATTTGATATAATACGAGAGCATTTGCTTTGTGATGGTATAATTGAACAATATAACATTTGGTACTTACATGGAGAAATATTTCTCAATTGGGTATCATAATTTTTTTTTTAAATCATCTTGTCTCAAACATGCATATATTATAGTAAATATATCATTTATTTATTTATTTTGTGAGTAAGTGGAGAAAACCCTTCAATTAACAACCATAAAAGAAAATGTACATAGTGTTACCAACCTAATCCATACAAAATGGAGAGCGTATCGACCGGAGATCCAAAAAATAAACCATAACCACCCTTCCCATTGCAACAACGAAACCATCAGCTTGAAAATGTTTAGCACAATTATCCTAAGGGTCCCCCGTCACCGTCTAAATGCCATTACAAAATAATACAACAACATCAGATCAACATAGACCCCCCTATCATAGATATCCATCACTCACATCTTGAATACAATGTCAAAAATACATAAGGCCATTGCCAAAAAACAAATCAAAATCGACAAAAACCACATAGGAAAGAGTTACACTGGACCCGCCTCTAGGCAAGCCCTCTTCTCTGAAAAATTATCCATATGATCCTAAGACACGTGCATTAAGTCCCCCAGGGAGGAGACCCCTTGCTCTGTTTTCACCTTGAAGGGAGATTTCTCCAGCTCCCACACTCCTTCCATATCCACGATGTTTGTTGGCATATTTTCGGTTGATCCAGGTTCATATTCTTCGTTTGTTAACAAATCCCAATATATCAGATCGACAGAGTAGGAATCCATCGGCAACACCTACGACACAGATGAAGTCCCACCCGAGATATATTATGGGAACTTCCAGAACCAGGTTTCTATAGTTATGTGGGGATTTTCACCCTTACAATACTTTATCCAGTCACTCGACCGAAACCATGAATTATACTTCTTATTCTTGTTTATTCATTCAAGATAAAAATCTACTTATCTGTCGAAATAGATAGCAGTATTTAACATAAAGTATTATCACAGTTTAATCCATTAGAGTTGTGACACACACACACACACTCAAGTTATTCAAAACAAGGACTGTGTGGCATATTCAGATCCACTTCATTCATAACATACATGCACTCAACCTAAACATAAATACCACAGACACATATAGACAAGATTTAACGTGGAAACCCATACGAGAAAAAACCACAAAGGCGATCTTCATCTAGAAAGAGAAATAGGTTAGCACCTTTGGTATACACACTCAACTTGCAAACTCTTCTTTATATATTATTTACAATTTGGACATATTTATCTCATCTCATGCTCTCTGGTTTTGTGTCTATGTATTTCTTCTCTTCTTCTCTCAACTATTGATCCACACACAACTTGGATCAATCCTCTTTCTAAGCAACTCGTTTTTCTCTTAACTTAGACGAAGACCAACTCGCACACAACTTGGGTTCATGATTTTATAAGCCTTACGAATTTTACAATTCTTAATCCAACCTTTAACTGACTCACAACTGCCAGTTGACAGGATGTATTTCTATTTCGATGCATTCAGTTACATCTAAAAATAGGCAATATCGACACAAAAACACAATTATGCTTTAATAATAAAAACAAGCTTTCAGTCTAACTAAATCTTTCCAAAACTAGTGTAACTGTGCTTTTCAACCGTTTTATTCTTCTTCTATCGTGGTTCTTTTCATTGCGAATGCTCCCATCGCAACTTCTTCCGTTGAAACTCCTTCCTGTCTTATGACTGGAACCTTTATTCTTCCGACCATAATTTTGGTAGAATTATTTCTTACTTTTCCTAGGTCCAGCAAGCCCCCAAAACTCCCCTGTGGCTCGTCCCGAGCCACATTAGTCCGAAAGTTTTGTAAGTGCGACCTTGCTTTGAAAATCTTGGAATATTTTCACTACTTTTTTAGTCTCCTGTCGCACTTCTTCTTATTTCTTCAAGTTTTCCACAAGTTCAGAATTGAGGTGTTCCGAAGTAGTAATTCCTTTCGTCCGCAAAAATTGTCACACCTTCTCATGTATAGGTTGAATAATGTCTGTAACTTTCTTTGCTTCTTCTTGTAACTATGCGACCCTATCAGTTATCTTTTGTTGTTGTGTTCACAGTTTTGCGACCTACTATTGTAATATCTTCATGTCGACAACCTTGACCATCTCCTCTACTATCAACAACTTCTCGACTTCATTTTTCAGCTGGCTAATCTTTGTCTCACCAGTATGCAGTTGTTCTGTTACTTTTTCTAACTCTTCATTGTCTATAAAAGCTTCCCATGACTGAGAAACTTGCTCAATCGCCTTAGCACAAAGTGCCTCCACCTCTTATATTCTCGTCTCAGATTCAGTTACTGTCTTTCTTCTTTCTTCCAATACCTATGGCAGTGTATTGGGTTTTACCTGCAATTCCAACTCTGTGAACCTCTTTGTGGATATTCTATGTAAGTTCTTCAAGTAGAAATACTTTGGCTTCTAAAAACATCTCAGGCGTATTGCCTTCATCTGTAAAACTGCTACAAGGCAGTGTAACAGTTGTATCCAATCAATGCCTACCGTCCTGTGACATATTTGCTTTATTTTATGCTTCTTGGACTGTTTTTTGTTCACGAATTTTATCATACTTCACTATCATGAACAACAAAATCTGAACCCAAATTCTGACAACAGATAGGTCTGATTTTTGACATCTATCGGTCGACCATCTGAAAGGACTTGAATTTTAGAAACGTCGATTGATTTTTGTCAGATCTCCGACAGACATATGGTCTCGCTGGATTTCCGAAAATAAATGGTTGAATTTCCAACCATATATATATAAATATAAATGTCAGATATGCGACAACTAAATGTCAGATTTTCCACGGACTTATTTGTCGGGTATTCTACGAAATAATTGTTGGATATTCGACATACAATCATATTCCGAAGGAATGATATTCGATGAAATTTGGCGTCGGAGGTATGGCATCACTGTCTGAAATATAGGGAATTAAGTCGGATATCCAACGCCGTAAAAGAGAATAACCGACGAGAGTTACTGTCGGTAGTATCACATACTCGTTAGATACAGTGGGTTTGACTATCGGATATCTGACAACTGTCGATATTTAAAAAAAATACTATTTCATCAGTCTAATTATGTGAGAAGCAGGTATAAGTAGTAAATAATTATGGAAACATACTACATTGATTCTAGTTTAAACATACATGGTTTCTTTGATTCATAGTCATAGCTTCTAATACTAGT
This sequence comes from Pseudotsuga menziesii, assembly GCA_001517045.1. Classification (NCBI taxonomy): domain Eukaryota; kingdom Viridiplantae; phylum Streptophyta; class Pinopsida; order Pinales; family Pinaceae; genus Pseudotsuga; species Pseudotsuga menziesii. The sequence goes on along the minus strand of LPNX010748441.1, from coordinate 132,492 downwards.
GAGCTTCATAAGTGGTGTTTAACATAGGGTATTCACTATGGATAATCATAGCTGGTTTAAGCTCTATCATTTAGTTCATTATAACCAATGGGATTACAAGCTCAGTTATTCCAATTGAATTGGCATATTCTAATTACTGCTATAAGTATGGTTTACATATAATTAGTATTCTAAAACCTTACTAGTTAGGGAAACATCAGTCATAAAATGTAATCATTCCAATTATATCCATGTGAACTAAGAGCCTGTGTGTTTCTATATTAAGTGCAACTTAATCATTAATAGTATTGAAACTATAAGTATGATTCTAGTCTAAGGATTACAATAAAAAGTACTAGATAAACCACTGTAATTGAATAGGTAAAGCTAATACCTAGTAATATACCCATAGTATTAGGATATGTAAACACGGGCATACTGTTTCTACATCACTGTTATTGCATAGGGTATAGTATAGTATCACTAATAATTGTTGTTGGATATTCGACATACAACCATATCCGAAGTAATGATATTCGATGAAATTTGGCGTCGAAGGTATGGCATCACTGTCGAAAATATGGGGAATTAAGTCGGATATTCGACAACGTAAAAGAGAATAACTGACGAGATTTACCGTTGGTAGTATCACATACTCGTCAGATACGGTGGATTTGACCATCGGATATCTGACAACTGTCGATATTTAAAAAAAATACTATTTCATTGGTCTAATTCTGTTAGAAGCAGGTATAAGTAGTAAATAATTATGGAAACATACTACATTGATTCTAGGTTAAACATACATGGTTTCTCTGATTCATAGTCATAGCTTCTAATACTAGTGAGCTTCATAAGTGGTGTTTAACATAGGGTATTCACTATGGATAATCATAACTAGTTTAATCTCTATCATTTAGTTCATCATAACCAATGGGATTACAAGATTAGTTATTCCAATTAAATTGGCATGTTCTAATTACTACTATAAGTATGGTTTACATATAATTAGTATTCTAAAACCTTACTAATTAGGGAAACATCGGTCATAAAATGTAATCATTCCAATTATATCCATGTGAACTAAGAGCCTGTGTGTTTCTATATTAAGTGCAACTTAATCATTAATAGTATTGAAACTATAAGTTTGATTCCAGTCTAAGGATTACACTAAAAAGTACTAGATAAACCACTGTAATTGAATAGGTAAAGCTAATACCTAGTAATATACCCATAGTATTAGGATATGTAAACACCGGTATACTGTTTTTGCATCACTGTTATTGTGTAGGGTATAGTATAGTATCACTAATCATTATTGTTGGATATTCGACATACAATCATATCCGAAGGAATGATATTCGATGAAATTTGGTGTCAGAGGTATGGCATCATTGTCGGAAATATGGGGAATTAAGTTGGATATTCGACGACGTAAAAGAGAATAATTGACGAGAGTTACCGTCTATAGTGTCACATACTCGTCGGATACGGTGGCGTTGACCATCAGATATCTGACAACTGTTGATATTTAAAAAAAATACTATTTCATCGGTCTAATTCTGTTACAATTAGGTATAAGTAGTAAATAATTATGGAAACATACTACATTGATTCTAGTTTAAACATACATGGTTTCTCTGATTCATAGTCATAGCTTCTAATACTAGTGAGCTTCATAAGTGGTGTTTAACATAGGGTATTCACTATGGATAATCATAACCGGTTTAAGCTCTATCATTTAGTTCATCATAACCAATGGGATTACAAGCTCAATTATTCTAATTGAATTGGCATATTCTAATTACTGCTATAAATATGGTTTACATATAATTAGTATTCTAAAACCTTACTAATTAGGGAAACATCGATCATAAAATGTAATCATTCCAATTATATCCATGTGAACTAAGAGCCCGTGTGTTTCTATATTAAGTGTAACTTAATCATTAATAGTATTGAAACTATAAGTATGATTCCAGTCTAAGGATTACAATAAAAAGTACAAGATAAACCACTGTAATTGAATAGGTAAAGCTAATACCTAGTAATATACCCATAGTATTAGGATATGTAAACATTGGTATACTGTTTCTACATCACTGTTATTGTGTAGGGTATAGTATAGTATCACTAATCATACCCGTTTCTACCTCTCTTTGGACACTAATACCTATTTCTACATCATTTGGACAGCTTCAACACAAATCACTAGTTATTAATCTTCAAAGTATGTGTTCTAATTTAACAATTATAGGTAATATCATAAATAGTATGAATTGTCCTAATATCCATAGCATTTGCAATGAAAATTTCCAAAGACAATTATTACAGAAAATTATGGACAACTAGTACAATATGTCATACATGTAGAGCAAGGGATGTCGGTTTCAAAAGTTGTACAACATCATGTTGATCATAAGTTTTGTAAGTTGTATAGTGACCCAGTTAAACAGGTCTATATGATCATTTGTGGAAATCTTAACACCTCCCAAGGATGAAGCTATATATAGGACCTGCCACACACCATGTCAAATATATATTATATGTGTTCACATGATTATACTTATGTCCGTAATACAGTGTGTTACTTAAAATAGCATCCCATTTTATCAATTTGTATTGATGCTTCTTATGCTTACATCTTAGGTAGTAGAAGTTTTGTATATCCTGCACCAAATACAAGTAATCATGGGAAATCAAGATAATAACAAGAATTGGAAAAGCTCAAAAACTAGTATCTAGTTTACAAGAAGTGGTGGCTTCTTGATCTTACCATTTCTTGTGCTTTTTTTAAACCAAGAGAAAACAACAAGACAGATTCACTGCCATCAAAACACGAGGTTCAAACATGCTCGTCGACGTAGGCTGCTACAACGCCAATTTTGCAGTACATCCACTTGTAGAATCACAATTACACATAATCGGACTACACTTTCCATTTTAGTGCCTTACATGAGGAAAAAGGTTTAATGGGCGAATGGCATATATGAGTCAATTTATAAAAATATCTCTTCTCAACCAATTTATGTGCTCACGTGGATTTCTTGTCATATTCACTGCACTATTAAACCGCCATTCATTAATCTGTGGAAGAGGTATCACAAAATCACCACCAAAAATCAAATATAAAAAATTGGAGATGCCACAATCGTTGCTGGTACCTTGGACTAGCAACAAAAGACAAAGCTGCCATACAATCATTCAATAATTACTACACACGCAGGGATAATACTTACCATCACTGTTGGTATAGTATATCGCGGAATATATAAAAGACAATCCCCATCCAAAATAAAATCACACCCGTTGGTGGGTATACAAATTAATACATTAGATTTTAATACAAAGGTTGATACAAGAGAATATCAGGAATGAATATATATTTCAGAATTACTGGCATAGAATTTTTTTTATGGTGTTTGCCAAGAAATACATATCATCATCATGTATCCATTGAAGGAATAAAGGAAAGGAATTTGTATAGACATGCCACATACTGCCAGTCCACCTGTATTGTCAAAAAAAAATTGGCGAGCGAATTCGCTAAGAATATCTGGAATTTCGAAAAAAAATCGAGTTTATGCCTTGTTATTAATATTATACACCATTCATTAATTCATCCGTCATCGAACTCAAGTCCACTTAACTAATTTGGAAATAAAAGATTTGATACACAGATTAAATAACAAGAGCAATCCCATTATTAAACTTTTAATCCATTGTGGCAATCTGCTTATACTGAAGATGTAAAATGTTCCTTTGATTCATTGAATACCAAGGAATGACTTTTTCAACTGAAAAAAAAATCCATTGTGAGGTGTGTAGAAGTTTATGAAAGAGGATATTAGCATATATCATTAATATACTTATTTGAAGGAATATAATAAAGTACTTTTATTTTTTATTTGAAGCGGAAAAAAAATAGTGAAGTATTTTTAATTATATATATATATTGAAGGAGTGTTTTCTAAAAGGGAAAAAGATACATTACAAATATTAATAAAGTTTTAAAAGACTAGTGGATTCTAAGTAATTATATAAGGGTATTTTTACCCATAGTCACATTGAAGAAGCTGGTTGAGGCTTTAATTAAAGTCGTAATCAAGGCATCTTAAGAAGGAAGATAGATGAAAATTGTGACAACAAAAAAATGGATTCTTAGAGAAAAAAACAAAGAATATTTCCAAGTACTTAAAATTTTTATGCTTCAGTGGTATTTCAAATAAAAAGAACAATTAGAGGGAAAGACATTATTATTTCTATTGCTCCCATGGAACACAATAATTATATTAGTGTTGAACTTGCTAATGAGTTAGCAATTCTGGAGTCAAATATAGGTGAAAGGTTAGACTTTTGGAATACAAAAGAATATGAAATAAGCAATTTACAATTAAACATTGGAGATTATACTGGTGTCTCGCAATTCACAGTTAAATCCTTGTGGAGCAGTAACGAAGACTTAATTTTGGGATTACCATGGTTAGAAACATTGGGGACTTTTATCTTAAATGCTGAAAAGAAGTTTCTGACATTCCCCTACAAAGAGAAGAAAATCACATTGTCGGACATTAACACAAAGATAGAATCATAAGTCATATCATCTGAAGACTTCAAAGAAATATCAAATATGTTGTCGAAGGAAAATGAGAAATCAATACAGATGATACAGAAGGATTTCGACAAGGTTATTGCAGGTAAAGAAGAAGAGATCTCTCGTCTGAAAGATCATAATCATAAATTACTTCTGCAAATCAAGAAGGAAAAGGATAAGGTTCAACGAAATCAACAATTAGAAGAGGAGAATCGAGATATTAAAAAAGAATGACCTCGCAAGGATGAAGAAAGATTTTCCTTAAAAAAGGTTAATCAGGAATTCCTAGAGCAAATAAAAAACTTAAAAGAAAAAGAACACAAAAATCAAGGCAATCAATATGACATCCTCAAGTCAAACTATAACGAATAAATATTACACTTAAGGAAAGTTAATCAGGACATGCTTATACAAGTTAGGAAGCTAAATCAGGAGAATACATATTTACAATAAAAGCTAGATTACAAGAGATCAAGTGTCGACAAAGAAACAATGACTAGAGCAATAGAGAAGTCATCAAAGGCTCAAATTCAAACATCAGAAAAGGGAAGCAATACAAAGCTCATCAAGGCTCAATCAAGGCTCAAAAGAAGCACCAAAAGTTGAAGTTCTGGTAAACAATTCACAAGCGACTCGAGTACCGTATCACCATCCAAATTAAAAGAGTCGTTATGATAGACAATAAGATCAAAAGGAAAATTACCAGTATTATTCCTACAAAAAGCAAGGACAAAATCAACAACTCTCGATAATCAATCTGCAAATAATTCCATAAAGGTAGATCTCGGATGGATGACTTCACAAATGATGCAACATTTCCACATAATGTTTAAAAGAATGTATCATCTTATTTCATAAGTGTTGCAACTACCAACACACAATGTCACGAGAAAGCGTTACGAGCAAGAACAATGGATAAAGTCTTCCATAATTGTGCTTTGAGGACAAAGCAATTCTAAAGGAGAGGCAATGTAATGAACCAAAAATATATAATAAATAAACATTAATAGCTACTAATAATTAAATAACTAATTCTTAACAAAGAGACACCTTGATGAAAGGTTATGTCTCTTTATGAAAGGGAACCCATCATGGGTATTTATACAAGCAACCTTCTCATTGTAATATCATCACTTATCTTATCAAATATATATTTTTGCATCCATACATGGAATATTTGTCTTATCTGCACTGGGAATTCCAGTAAGGAATAGAGTTTTAATATTAATTTATTATTATTTTATTGTTGCAGAAACCTTTTTGGTTTAACAACTAAATGAGTTGTTGAGGAAGGATATGTTGAAACTGATTGCTAGGCCAGGGATCTGCTCCAATTCACACTTTTGTGTCGTTCCCCACTTTCCATGCCATCCCACTATGGATAAGGGGGAAAACATTGCAGATGGCCTTTCAGATGATTGTCCTCGAGGGGAATGCCGTGAAAACTGAATTTCTGATCCAATCCCAAAGGGGAACAAGGACAATGTATTTATGAAGACCACCTCAGTCCAAATACTGTTTGTTGAAATGAGTCGCTAGCCAGCTTTTGCGGCTAGGGATTTTGCAAAAAGCGTGATGTTTTTAAGCCTCCATCCTCTCAGAGATTTCGGTCTGGCTGTTTGATCCCATTTTACCCAAGGAAGGACCATTTGATCTTTTTTCCCCATCCACAAAAATCTAGAACATATTTTTTGCAATCTTTCTTGAATGGATTTTGGAATCCATGCTAGGTCCATCCAATAGACATGGATGGCTTCTAGGACAGACTTAACTTAAATTAATCTTCTAGCTCGCGATATCCATCTGTTGCACTAGACATTGATCATGCGATCTAGTTTTGCTAATAACCAACTCTAGTCTTCTTTTTTGTAGTAGTTGGTTTTAATCTGAAACCCAAGTACTTAAGACCATCATCCAAAGTTGTGACATAAAAGGGGAAAACATTCAAGATTCTCCTGATGTCTTATTCTTCCAATTTAAAAGTGTAGATGGTAAATTTTTGTTCATTGAGTTTCACACCTGTGGTTTTGCATAAAAGGTGCAAAATTTCTGAGAGCTTCTCTACATCCTTGATTGATCCATTACAAAAAATGAGAATGTTGTTCACAAACAGAAGATGGGTGATATTTAAGTTCATTGCAATCTTAATTCCTTCAAAACGTCCTCTACTTTTTGCACCCATAAGAGATCTGCTCAGACCTTCAACCACCAATAAGAAAAGTAGGGGAGAGAGTGGGCACCCTTGATGAAGGCCCCTTTCTGAGAGAAAAAAAGGGGAGGATGAGCCATTTATAAGAACCGCAAAAGAGGCAATGGAAATACAGGAAAAAATCCATTTGATGAAAGAGTAATTGAAACCTAAATGTGTGAGCAGGAGTCTTAGATACAACCAACTTACTTTGTCAAAAGTATTTGAGAGATCAATCTTAAGAATTGCCCCTTTTGTCTTCTTGATTTTTATGTTGTGCATCCCTTCTTGAGATACTCTGATGGCTTCATGAATTTGTCTATTCTCAAGAAAACCAAATTGTTCATTCGAGATGATTTTTGAGAGAACCTTCTTAAACCTTTGAGCAATCACTTTTGCAACCACTTTGTAAGTGATGCTATAGAGAGAAATGGGCCTGAAGTCCTCCAAACAATCAAGGTTTTCTTTTTTGGTATAAGAGCTAAGAACGTAGAGTTGAGGGGAGGGTGTAAATGGCCATTTTCCCATGATTCTTCAACCATATGTAGGAGGTCAGACCCAATAGTATCATAAGATGCCAAAAAAAAATCAATGGTCCAGCCATCCGAGCCTAGCCTTTTATCCTTCTGGAAGCTATGCAAAGTTGCTTCCAGTTCTTCTTCCGAAACCTCTCCATAAGATCCAAGTTTTCTTCGTCAGAAATTATTCCAGGAAAGAATTGTGAAATCTAAATGACTTTAGCAATCGTAGCCTATTGCTCAGCTTTAAAGAGGCTTTCAAAAAATTATTTGCTAGTCTCAGCCAGTTCCTCGAAAGTGGAGACCTAATCATTCCTAGCATTCTTTAGCTCCCAAATCGTATGCTGATGTTTTCTTCCTTTCGTAAAGGCTTGAAAAAATTTGGTATTATCATTCCCACTAGCCATCCAAATAGCTCTACTCTTTAGTCTCCAAACTTCTTCCCGTTCTTTTAATATCTTGGTTCTATTGGACTTGAGGGAGATCATATTTTCCTTGTCAGACTGAGTGAGAACCCCCCCTCCCCCTCGGTGTTTTGAATCTCGGTCAGCTCTGCATTAATTTGAAGAATGGCTTGATCATCCACAATCTTTTTAGACTCAGCCCATTCTTTCAGGAGACATTTGATGCGGGATATATTTTGGGCAAAATGAGTAGCAGTATGATTGTCGTCATCTGCCACATAGGGGATCCAGTTTGACTGGATAAGCCTGAGAACTTCTTCATTTTTTAGACAGGAAGCACCGAATTTGGAAGGGCTAGCTGGATTTTTAGGGTTTCTTATAATTTCCAGGCATATAGGAAGATGATCAAAGTCTCCTCATGAATCAACCCATTGTTTGAACATCAGATCTATTCCCATAAGACTTTCGGCTAGAAGGAATCTGTCAAGTCATTTTGCAATTCTATCCTCCCTGGTTCTTATGTTTGTCTAAGTAGGCTTGATATTGATGGGATCAAGGTCCACCAACTTGATGGTCTGAAGGAAGTTGATGAAGAAATTTTCCAACTGGTCCACCCTTGCTCTTGATCCCCAAATTTCATGGGTACCTAAAGTGAAAGTGAAGTCCCCACCTATCACCATGTTTTCACTCTTTATCAATGGATAGGTTTTCAAGGACTCCCAAAAGGCAACTTTGTTATTATAAGGACCATAAATGTTAAGAATGTTCATAGATAAATCTGCATCAGCCCAATGCACCTGGATTCCCATGCCAAAAGGGGCTCCCCAGGAGTTTAAGCAATTCACCGTGGACTGGTTCCATCCTACCACCAATCCACCCAAAAGACCTCTAGCACTTTGGGATAGAAAGGAGAAAGAAGGAATAAGAAAAGAAAGCATTTTTGTAACTTCAAGTTCTATCCCTAACGTTTCCTGAAGGAGGATTACATCTGGTTTTTGCACCAGGAGCATCCTCTTTAGGGCAAGTTTTTTCTAGGTACTTGCCAGACCGTTGCAATTAAGGGAGAGGCCTGCACTGCTCTAAGTTCCCCAAGGAATGTTTTATGTTTTATCATTTGCTTAATCACGAAGTGCTTTTTGTTGAGCAAACGAAAAGTGTGAAGGTCTTCCCCACCCCTTCCCCTTTGTTGGTAAGGTTGCGTTCGTGCCTAGACCAAGGAAAATTGAAGACGAGTCAAAAAGTGTTGGGATGTCCCTTGTTCTGAGATGAAAACGAATTGAGGAAGAGGTGGATTTGGAGTCCAATAAGGTGTTTTAAAGAGGAGGTGGGGGAGCAGAGGGAGGCGGTGTCATCAAAGGTGGAGAAGGAGGGGGGGGATGAAACTGCCTGGTTAGGGGAGGAACATAAAGTCGAAGAAACTGTCGGCAAAGGAGTGTCTATATAAACCAGGTGCAAATCAATCAATTGTTCATTCAGGGATGAGACTGGAAACATAACCGTGTGATGCATCGAAGCTTGTTGAAGAGGAGGTTCTGACCCATGCTTTGTAGTAATGGTCTACTTTTCTGCAATGGGCGGTGGTTGTCTCAAATCAGTTGCTTCATTGTTGAGGCATTCTCCAGTTCGCCCCAAAGGGACCCTTTCATTGACCTGAGCCGCTTCCTCCTTTGAGATCCATATTTTCCTTGAGGGCACCTATGTAAACCCCATCTGGAAATTTCTTGCAAGATGTACTGTTGCATAACATTGGTGGCATCTGAATGGAATCCCTTCATAGTCCAATATTTGTTTCCTGGTTGAAGAACCCAAAATAAAATTTAGATGCTCCTAGAGGTCGGTTCTTAAATTGAGAGAGACGAGGATTCATGCCATCGTTCGCCTTTGAGTCCTCAGAAAGGAGAGGTCCGCCTCAAAAAAAAACCCAAAGCATTTCCCAAATCTCAGAGAGAATCCGAATTCCAGAATTCCCAAGGAAGCCTCGGAAGACGAACCCAGACCAGGATTGTGTCTAATTTCTCATTGTCTACATCAAAGAGTGGGGTCCATTTCTTGAGCATTATGGGCATTGTTCCTCAACTCCAATGTTGTTTCAGGATTTTGTCCACATCTTCTACGTTGTTGAACTTGAAACCGAACCAACCATTTGAGAGAGCATTGGTTTCTAGTTCGTAATGGAGGAGGCCCATCCAGTGTTTTCGAACCACATTTCAATTTCATCAGGTATGGGGTTCCTCCCTCTGATCTTTCCAACCAAGGCCAATTCTGCCATGACCCCATCTTCTCCTATTGAGACATTAACACCACAAATTAGATTTAAAGGTCCACTGGTCGGAATAAGACATTTATTTTTCTGCTTCATGTTAGGGTTTCTCTCTTTGACGTAGCTGCCATCTAGAGAGTCCTCCCTAGTGTCTCTGCTACTGTTATCCGAACCAAACTCCGGGGGGGTTCCACGAAAGTCGTTCGGCTGCAGAAAAGATGTTATGAACCCCTCAGGGATAAAATTTTCCTCCCAATATGGAACCACATTGTGCTGTTATTCTGGGTGTTCTGGAAAGGTTCCAAGCCAACCCGCTTCTTGAAGCTCGAAATCATTTGATCATGCATGTTCTAATGGAGTCAGAGGATTCAGATTCAGAGCGTTAAAAACTTCAGTATGAATAACGGCGGCTTCTGAGGGAGAGAGCCCTATCTCTGCTTCAAAACTAGGAGGGAATAATATAAAATTACTCCCTCCGAGAGCTGGTTCAAGCAGCCTTGCTGCTAGCGGTATCAGTGGGGATGCTACAGTTAGGTATGGCAGGGTAACCAACTATCTCTGCTTCAAAACTAGGAGGGAATAATATAAAATTACTCCCTCCGAGAGCTGGTTCAAGCAGCCTTGCTGCTAGCGGTATCAGTGGGGATGCTACAGTTAGGTATGGCAGGTTAACCAACGACACAACGCTAACCCTAGATGCCATTATCTTTGTAGTTTCATGAGCGGATCTAGCTGGCAAAAACTCCGACAGAGGATGACAACGGTAGGGCAGCTAGTCACACAGTTAGCGGGAGCGGCAAAAATTCTCATTTTGCCACGGGTCTTCTGAGAAATCCAAAAGTTCATCCTCATCGTAGGTCATGTGACTCATGCCAAGGTAGAGAAAGCAGAAAAATATATTCTCTGCAGTAAACTGCAAATTTTCAGGAGTTGCAAGAGTAGCCGAAAGGGCTATCTCAGAAACTCTCATCTCCCTGCAGCTATATAAGATTGACCTATGCATATCTTTAAATATAATAATTTTGATATATATATTAATAAAAATACTAATTTTTTATTTTTATTAGATAATATATTATGAATTAATTATATTAAAATAGAATATATAAAAATTTAATGATGGAATATTAAATAAAAACATAAAAACAAATAACAATTATTTAAATTATTATTTTTTAAGTAATTATAATTTTCAATATTCATTGAATTTAGGTTCAAAATAAATTTACAATTAAAGATTTAAGATAATTATAAGTTTTGTTTTAATTGTGGGAAAATTATTTCTCATTTAAAAATAAACTGAAATTAATTTCAATTCAAAACATTTATGCGAAGAAATAGTTGAATAATGTAGAAGAGGATTAATTCTTCATTTTAGAAATAGAGAAGTATGAGAAAAATATATTTAATAATATTAGTTTCAATTGGTACTTTAATGTCATAAAAATAAAATAATATTGGAATCATAAATTCAAGAAACTCAAAGCATTCATTCTATGTTTATTTTTTGACCAAAACTGTTGGATAGATTAATAAAGACCCGAAAAATCAGCTTCCGGAGGCTAAGTTACACTTGGAGATTCCCTAAACAAAACAGAGTGCTCTATCATGAGCAGCAAAGTCCACTGATGATCAGAAATACAAAATGGAATCCAGCTGTTACAATGGCTTACCCAAACGATGATAAAAGAGCTTAACGACCGATAGTGCAAAGGGACAGAGGAGAAACGACAGGAGTAAAGAAGATTACGGTAGCTAATCGAAAAGGAGGTAGTAGGCTCAATTGCAATGGAGCAAACTTTAGAGAAGATTTGGGTTATTTGATGTCCAGCTTGGAGATCACGACCTTCTCTTGAACATCGAACAAGACTTACTTTTGTCCAAAGGAGCACGAGAAGAACAAGATCACTGGAACAACAAATGCATGGATCACCTAGGACGCGGTCAGACTTGGAAAAGTCACGGGATGTTGCAGGAAGATTCATTACCGTTGATTGAGATGATGCTCCTGCTCAGGAGAGAGGCATGATTGGCTTCTAGATCAGCTTGCTTGTTAAGATGGCACAGCACGTGGTAGTAGCTTATGGATTGAAACTTGCCAGCTAAAGAATGAATTTTCTGGGCGATCCTGTTCATGTGGATGCTGGGGGGACGAGACTTCGATTGCATGGCCTGAATCACCAATTTGGAGTCCCCAAAGACTGAGATATTTCGAATGTTTAGACTTAAAGCTTGCCAGAGTCCCTGCCACAGAGCATGGAATTCAACAAAATTATTAGTCTCCACTCCTAGCCCCCAAGCAAAGGAGGATTGAATGGAGCCAGAGGGCATGAGGATCACTCCTCCCCCACCCGAAGGACTTGGGTTGCCCTTAGAGGCACCATCAAAAACCAGACAATGAACCTACAGCGAGAGTCTCCAATTTAGAAATTCTGCTTCTTCCATTCGAATTTCCCAGTCAGCAAGAGTTGGAGGTCTGATAGTGGAGACTTTTTGAGCACTAGAGGCGAGCCCTGAAAGCCAAGTAGTTTCCCAGTCATCTAGAGGCCTAGCATTCCAGAGAGCAGGCTTGTGGTCCAACGCTTCTCCAAGAAGAGCTTTGGCTCTCATCGCGACCCTTGAAGGAGAGTTTTCCACATCCCTGAACAGACGGTTGTTCCTTTCGAGCCACAGTTTCCAAAAAATAAACTTAGGGAGAAGCATCCAAGCAGATTTGAGGAGGTCTTTTTTGGAGAGATGAAAAGGAGAGTAATCAGCCCATCTTGTAAACAGGTCTGTAGTTAAATCCGGCACATTAAAATTAGGAGGATTCACGGGAAGAGCTTCTTTCCAAACTTCTTTGGAGAAAGGACAGGAGAGCAGAAGATGGTCAATATTTGCTTCATCACTCTTGCATAGGGAGCATCTTGAGGGACCTTCCAGGCCTCTCTTTCTCAGGTTTTCCGCTATGAGGATACTTCTATGCACAACATTCCAGCAAAACAGATCAACTTTCGGAATGGACAGGGTAGACCAAACGAACTTCCATTGGATTGGGTTAGGCGCTGCATGAGGAACCGTCATTAAGGACCGGTAGCCTTCAGCCGCTGTAAAGCTTCTAGTTTTTTATCCCCAACCTCTCTTATCACAAGTAGCTTGATTTAGGGGGGCTTTGCCTTGCAGAAGCTGGGACAGAAGCATTGCCTCCTCTTCTAGCCCGTTGGGAAGGTCACCAAACTTCCAATCTATCCAGTAGCTTTCATTGTCCCAGGCAGAAAGGTCCCAAAGAGTGAAGACATGCTGATCCATTAGCCACTGTTTTATATTCTAGATTTCAGGGTTTTGCCCCAAAGGATCTTCCCTGAGGATTGAGTCTTCCCAAACTTTTATTTTTTTCCTGTAACCAGGAATCCAATACAATGAAGATCTGAAATGAACCAGGACTTTGAGACAGAGCTTATAGATTGGAGAGCCCTTTTTGCTGGGAGGATTTTTGTCTAGGCAACGAATTCTCTGGCCGGAGAAATATTTTTTCCACAGAACCTTTTTGCTCCAGCTAGATTTCCCGGAGACAATCTGCCAGAGAAGTTTGATTCCCATAGCTAAATTCTGAGCATGAATACTTCTAACTTGGAGGCCTCCTTCTCTGTGGGGTCTTTGAACTTTGTCCCAGCTGACAAGATGGAGCTTTTTCAGATTTCCTTTCCCACCTTCCCACAGGAATTTTTTGAAGAGACTTTCAATCTTGCTGATGACAGAAGTAGGGGCAAGAAGAATAGAAGATTGATAAATGGGGATACTAGACAGAACAGATTTCAGCAAAACAAGTTTTCCTGCTAGGGTGAGCCAGCTCACCCCCCACTTTTGGATCTTAGCTTTTAGTTTTTCTACGATAGGGTTCCAATTCTTTGTTTTGATAGAAGATTTAAAAATCGGGACACCTAGATAAGTGAAGGAATCCCAGTTCTTCAAGCTTTCCATTTCCAGAACTCTAGAGGTTCTTCCTATTTCTGCCACAGAGCAGTTCCAGCAGTATATTTTGCTTTTTTGCAAGTTGATCTTGCTTCCTGAGATCTGAAGATAGATATCAAGCTCCTTCTTGAAGTTCTTTGCAGAGTGAACACCAGCTCCTCCCAACAACAGAGTGTCATCTGCGAATTGGGCATGATTTATGTCCTTTACATTTTGTGCCATGCGGAGCCCAGGGAGGGAAAGATCCTGCTGACAATTGTTTAGTTGGAAGCTAAGCACGGAGGCCTGAATGGCATAAAGGAGCGGAGACAAGGGGCAGCCCTGGCACAGCCTTCTTGATGCCTGGAAAATTTTTGTCGGTCTTCCGTTGACCAGAGGGGCTACCCAAGGAGAACAGATGCATCCTTTGATCCAGCCAATGAGCTCGGGGGAGAAACCAAATTTCTCCATGACTGCAAAGAGGAAATCATGATTTACTCCGTCAAAAGCATTGGCTAGATCGAGTTTCACAACCATGCCTTTCTCTTTTCGGAGGAAGCTGGAATGAATAGCCTCTTGAACAAGAATAACATTATCTAGAATTTTCCTTCTCTTTATGAAACCTCCTTGGTTCTCGGGAATGATTCTCAGCAGAATTTTTTTAATCCTGTTGGAAATAATCTTAGTAACCAACTTGTAACCAGTGTTGCAAAGGGAGATGGGCCGGAACCTTGAAAAATTGGAGGCCCCTACCTCCTTCGGGATCAAGGCCAAGAAAGAAGAGTTTGTGCTCCCGCCCAGCTTATGGTGGTTTTGAGAGTTCCTAACCATCTTCAGCAGATCATATTTGATGATATCCCAACAACTGGAGATAAACCTGGCGGTGAAACCATTTGGCCTAGGGGCATTGTCAGGTTTCAAATGGGCCAGTGCAGATTTGAGTTCTTTCATAGTAACGGGAGTAGCAAGGGTATTATTGTCAGAGGCTTGAATTACTGAGGGGACCAAAGAGAGGGGGTAAGCATTTATATCAATGAGATCAGTAGTAGGAGCAGTGTAAAGATCTTGGAAGTGGGAAAAGGCAGCCTGTTTAATGCCTTCAAAATCTTTAATCAAGTTGCCTTGATGAGTAATTTCCTTCACAGTTTTGAAATTTTTCCTAGCTTCAGCTTGTTTATGAAAGAAAGAGGTGTTTTTGTCACCGCTTGCTAGCTAGAGGCTTCGAAATTTTTGACGCCAATACTCGTCTTCAACTCTGCAGGCTTTATAATAATCTTTCTGAAGGTTACTTTCTTTCCGGACTATGCTTTCAGTGATAGGGACAGATTCCATGAGAATTTGATGGTTTTCCAAGGCATCTTGGGCATCTTTCCTGCAAGAGATTGGGGAGGGTTGAGACTTGGCCCAATTTTTGAGGTCATGCTTTAGCCTTCTAAGTTTTTCTTCCCAAATAAAGGAAGGGTTTCCAGTGACCTTTTGGCTCCAGGAGGTAGAGACAATGTGGTAGAAGCCCTCTTGATGGATCCAAAGGGGACTGAACCTGAAGGGGATGGGACCCAGATTTTCCTCAACAGAGAGCTCAAGGAGGATTGGTTTATGATCAGAAATACAGTTAGGAAGAATTTTGGACGAAGCATGCAGCCCCAGGTTGAGGAAGGAGGAATGGACTAGGAATCTGTCAAGACGGGCCGCGATGTGCCCTGGCCCTAGCCTTTTATTAGTCCAAGTAAAGTTACCACTGGAAGGTTTTATGTCAACTAGATCCCATCCAGAGATGGTGTCTTCAACCCATTCCTGAGAGGGATCACGGACTATGGATCCACCTTTTTTCTCATTTGCAGCCAAGGTGACATTTAGATCTCCAGCAATGATAATGTTTGCTGGACTATGGAGGCTTAAGAACGATTCAATAGAATCCCAGCAAGCTTTTTTTTCAGCTAACAAGATTGGAACGTAGAGGTTAAACATACTCACTTGATGACCTGAATCTTTGTGGATGAGGTTGATGTAGATCCAATGCGTAGTATTGTGATCGGAGATTAGCTCATATTTGGAGGAGTCCCAGAAGGTGGCTAGACCTCCTGAGTCTCCCTTGGAGCTGACAGCTTTCCCCGGGCCTTTTTTCCAGAATAAATTTCCTGCATGGAGGGCAGAGCCATCCTCCATTTTTGTCTCCTGGATGAGTAGGATCTCTGGCTTATTGATTCTTACTAGGTCTTTCATTGCTTCAACTTTCTGCGGACTGCCAAGACCTCTACAGTTCCAGGAGATGTACCGCATTATTTACTTTTGGAGGGGACGGCCCCTTTAGAGGGCTGGCCTTGCTTGGATCTTGTGTTCACCATCGATTTAAGAGTTTGCTGGGAGCCTTGCAGAATATCTGCATAAGACCTTTCCTCCCTTTGCTTTTTGTTAGATTTCCGGCCCCTTGGCTTCTTGATTGGGGTTGCATACGAACTTCCGGACTCAGTGGATCCTTCATCAGAGTCTCCTCCTGGATCAGAGTCCATGGATGATGGATCCGCTTCTGCGTCACGTGAGTCTCCACGGTTAGGAGAGCTTCTAACTAATGGGATTGCAGGTTCTGGCTGGATTTCTCCTGGCTCCAATGAATTAAAACCTTGACTGTCTTCTGGGGCGCTCACATCCGGGGGGATTGCTCCTTGGGCTGCAGAAACTGGCTGCTGAGCCATCGCTTGAGTCTGGACGGGATCCTTCGGAAGGGCTTTGGGGTCTGACTTCTGAGCGTTGCTAGGAGCTCTTTTTTCGATTGGCTTGCCGGGGGCCTTACCTTTTTTGACCCTCTGCCAACCTTCATCTTCTTCTGCCGGCTGGGCTTTTGGGCAGTTGCATTGGAAATGGCCATGTTCATGGCAGAGCTGACACTTAAACGGAAGTTGTTCATAATCGAGTTTCTGGGAATGAGACCATGATCCTACAGAGAGTTTGACGGCTTCTGGGAGTCCCGCCTCCAGATCAACTTCAACGCATATTCTAGCACAGTAGTACTGGCCTTTATGCTCTGCTTTGTCAATGAATCGACCTAGGGCATTTCCTATTTTCTCCAGGGCTTGAAAGTTCCAGCAGTGGATAGGCAAATTGGGGAGCCTTACCCAAACCGGTACCTCTTTGGGGACATCAACTGTAGGATCAAAGTCCGGAGTCCACCTGTTCAAATAAAGTCCTTGAGAGCCCATGAAATAGGGGCCACTTCGGAAGATGAGGTCATGATCCTCTTTTGAGATGAATTCGAAGACGAAGAATCCTCTACTAACCGGATAGCAGGTGACACTATTCTTCAAATGGGGCCTCCAATTATGCTGGATCCAGTCATCCATGGTTTTGGGAGAGGGCCAAAGCCCCATGAACTGGCCAACCAGACCTCTTTCAGCTAGGGCCAGGGCGATTTTAATGGATTGCTCCTCTGGCAATGCAATTTCTGGAATTGAGTTTAGTTTCTTAACAAATTTCGAGGCCTCTTTGGAAGCTAGTTTCTTCCCAGATGGGTCTAAGATCCTGCGAAAGGATTCTACCGCAGATAGAGAGGAGGAGGGAGGGGGATCCCCTCCCCCTGGAGCAGCCATGGCGGCGGCCTAAAGCCCACAAAAAAGCGAACCCTAGGAGAGGGCAGCGAGCAGCAACCGATTTTTTTCCTTTAGCAAGAAAACCCCTCTAGAATTCATTCTATGTTAAACCAGGTAGAATGAATCAATTCTTCAATTCTAATAGTTATATAGATTGATATCATTTAATGCCTTAAGTAAGAAATGGTGTTGGAATCATATATGAAAGAGACTCAAAAACCTCATCCCATAACATAAGTCTTTGAAATTCTTTGAAAAA
>LPNX010748441.1:87167-114648 GCA_001517045.1 Pseudotsuga menziesii | reverse complement strand
TATATAAACTCACCTGAACTGGGGGCTTTAGAAATCAAGAGAACCTTCTGACGGCCTAATAAACCCATGTTCTATGGGAAAATCCAACCATATTGTTGTTGTGCTATTAACATCTTATATTTGTGAAGCAGTGTAGATTCATGCATACAATTCATGCAGGATCCAGTTAATACTACAATGCAGGATCCAGTTAATAGACTTGATCAATTGCGATATACCAATATTCACCTTTTATAGTACCCAAACCTATGCAGCTGCATATTATTATCAATTGCATATTCACCTTTTACAGTACCCAAACCTGTTTGAAAGAAGTTGCAGCTGCATATTATTATCAATTGCATATTCACCTTTTACAGTACCCAAACCTGTTTGAAAGAAGTTGCAGCTGCATATTATTATCAATTGCACATTATGTAGTATGCAAATTTGATGGCCTTTAACACTTAAAAATACAATAATGCCCATTAAAACAACAGATTTCTGGTCTTAATATTTAATTTCCGTCAGTCGATGGAGCAACTGCCCTATCACTCCTTCACCCCACTGCATTTTGGGGCAATTGGAAGCAACAAGCTTTATCAACCACTTCAGATGTTCAACACCTGTAAGCTCTTCTAACTGAGAGCATCCACTCACGTTCAGTTCTTGAAGTTGGAGCATTTGCCCTATTACTCCTTCACCCCATTGCAGTTTGTTGCAATTAGAAGCATCGAGCTTTCTCAACCACTTCAAATGTTCAAGACCTGGCAAGTCTTGTAACTGCGAGCATCCACTAATGTTCAGTTCTTGAAGCTTTGCCGTCAATACCAGTCCCTGTATGCTCTTCGGTTTCACACATCCAAATGCTTCAAACTCTTCCAAAGATACCAATGTTCCAATACTAGGCAGCTCCTCCAATTCTTCGCTCATGAAAATGCTTAGCCTTTGAAGTTGTGCAAGACCACAAAGCCCTTCTATTTTCTGCAGATTAGAGCATTCGATCAAATACAGTTCCCTGAGTGTATTAGGCAAAAGTCCAACCTCCACTAGAGAACTACAGCGGCAAATGTTGAGATACCGCAGATTGGCACAAACACATAGAGCAAATGATACCTACGATATATCTGTTTCATATAGATAATCTTTTCTAATGATTTTAGTGTTTCCCTTTCTCCAACTTCTTTGAAAGGCAATTCTCTAAATGGACAGATGTATATTTTCAACACAGTCAACTGAAGCAGCAATCCAATAGAGGCAGGCAAACATTTCAATTCCGGGCATTGCATGAGCGTTAATTCCTTCAAGGTCTTCAAGTCACCCATCGAAGACGGCAGCGTGTCAAGAAAAAGGCTTTCTAATTTCAGGACTTCCAAATCCCTTAGCTCTCCAATGGCACTTGGCAATTCTTTCAAGAATGTACCCCATAACTCTAAAGTTTCCAGGGAGTTTTGCTGTACCACTTGCTGAGGCAATACTTCAATTTTTTCACATTCAGAAAGGTTTAAGTACTCAAGCGTGCTTATATTTCCAAGTGTTTCGCTTGAGATTTTTAAATTGGAGCAGCCACGCAAATTAAGATATTTAATGTTAATTAAATTCCCAAAGGAATTTGAAAGCCTGTCCAATTTTTGGCATCGACTCAGCTCGATGTGCTGAAGGTTTGTTAAATTACCAAAGCAATCTGGCAGCGACTTCATTTCTGAGCAGTCTCTTAACACCAAGGTCTTCAGCGACAGCAAACGACAAAATTCTTCTGGCAATATAGCTTGCCGTCCATAACGCAAAACAATCCGTTCCAGGTGCTTCAGCTGCCCTATGGACTTCGAAATATTCGACAGGGGAGAAAAAATCTCCTACTCACGCAACTGCAAAGGTGCCTGAAAAATAGCTTACTTGTTTCAACTATAAGAAAGATATATATGGATGACTTTCATCGAGAAAACCCTAAAACTTCGTTGGAGACTATAACCCTAAAATTTATTTGGAGACTATGTAGTGCAATATCAATGGGGAATTCAAAATATACCTGCGATTCTTCTAGCCACAATGTTTCCAATAAGCTCTTGTGCATTTCCAAAACCCTTAAATTCTTCACTGGAATCCAGGAAGGCAAGGAAGAGTAGGGACACTTTTTCCAACGGAGCCATACCAGATTCGGAAACTCACCCCTCCTCAAAATGCGTTCCAAGGAACCATTTTCAGTGTCTAAAAGTTGCAGCTTCGTCATACGGATACAACGAAAATGATACTGTGTATATTGCAGTATATTGCAGAATTTCATGAGGTAGTTCCTAAACAGATCATGATTCCAACTTTGACACCATGAAAAGCATGCATATTGATCATTATTATCGTTATATTCACCAGATTCACCACGGAGCTTAATTCCTCGCATTTCGGTCATTATGTGTTGATTCTGGAGAAACAATGAATAAATATTAAAAAACAGTACTGTACACAGAATTCCATTGAATAATCTACAGCAGATTGAATATTTGACTACTTAGAGATGATTGCCACAACAAATCATCAATATTCTCCGTCCCACGCCAAAGACGACGCAGCAGTCCTGTAGCCTCCTCTGCAATTTCTCTTCACAAATCCCTGACGTGGTCATGCATATTGTGAAACCCCAACCTACCTTTCCATCCTGATCCGTCCCATATTTTTATGGCTGTATCTCTGTTTTGTCCTATGAAATAACATGCGATATCTAAGAATATATGTTGCTCTTCGACATCCAGTGCGTCATAACTAATTTTAAGTTTTTGTTTAATTTCAGAGGGAAGTATCCGCTGAAGTTTTCATAACTGGCCTTCCCAGTAAGATGTGTCATTTTTCCCATATAGAAGTGCGCCTAACACCATCAAAGATAGAGGCAATCCATCACAGGCTTTTAAAAGCTTATATACCAAATATTCAAATCTAGGGAGTGGATGTGGTTGGCTAAACGAGTGAAAGCAGAAAAGCCAGTTATATTATATATGGACGACTTTTCTACTCGTGAGCCTGTGAGAGCATCTCTGTTCCTAGATGTAATTAATATTAGGCTATAAGCGTGAAGAACAGTATGAACAGGCAAAAGTGCATCCACTTGACTCACATGATCTACATGATCTACATCGTCTACAATTACTAAGGCCTTAGAACATGAGAGATGATTCGTGAGCATCCGAGTACCTTCATCAACGCTGTCTATCTGATAATCCAGTCCAGTCAAAGTCTTCATAAGTTTTCTTTGCAACACATGTAAAGAACCCTTTGTTGCGTTATCTCTTAAAAAGCAGGATCGAGGATAATTTGAATTATTCCTATTGTACAATTCTTTTGCGAGAGTTGTTTTTCCTACTCCCCCTAACCCCACGATCACCAAGATTAGATATGAGGTTTCCTGCTTTGTTCTTGCTAGTGCTGCAACAAGACTCTGTTTTCAAAATCTTTCAATTTCTCATCTAATCTTGTTGGATATTTGGCCACCTCCAGGTTCAAAAGTTCAAAACAGAGTTCAAGAGAAATATGATTCTGTTTTATTACTGTGAATTGCATAGGTACATATACATCAATGGATCAATTTCCAGATCCTACAATTGAGTTGTCGATCCTACAGTCAGGCTGCAGATCCTATAATCAAGCTGCAGATGCTAAAATGATAGGAAATAGTCATCTACACGATAGGAAATAATCACAAAGAGAATATGAAAGAATCAGTAACAGTCATCTATAAGATGGGAAAGAATCAGTCCATATCGCAACACTCCCCTTCAAGTTGGTGCATAGATGTCACACATGCCCAGCGTGCCCAAAACTTTGAGAACACTCCACTTGAAACTGCTTTGGTGAGAATATCGGCCAACTGATCCTCTGATTGAATCTTAGGCAACTCCACGATCTTCTCATCCAACTTTTGCTTAATGAAGAATCTATCTACCTCCACATGTTTTGTTCGATCATGTTGAACCGAATTATGAGCAATATCTCATGCTGCTTTATTATCACAATACAATCGAATTGACTGCTTAGGTGGATAACCCAAATCTCTGAGGAGCATTCTTAGCCACAATGCTTCACATACTCCAAGTGCCATACCTCTAAATTCAGCCTCTGCACTTGATCGGGCAACAACATTATGTTTTTTGCTTCTCCACGTAACAAGGTTACCTCCTACAAAGGTGAAATAACCTGAAGTAGAACGCCTGTCATTGACTGCTCCAGCCCAGTCAACATTAGTATATGCATCCACGCTTTGACAATCTTCATTTTTAGTGAATAAAATTCATTTTCTAGGAGCATATTTCAGATACCTCAGAATGCGCATAACTGCATTCATGTGTTGCTCGCTAAGATTATGCATAAACTGGCTAACAATACTCAAGGCATAGGCAAGGTCCGGCCTTGTGTGTGCTAAGTACATCAATCTTCCTATGAGTCTCTGGTATCTCCCCTTATCAACTGGTACCTGATTAGACTCAACACATAACTTCAATCCTTCTTCCATTGGTGTATTAGCGGGTTGACATGCTAACATACCAGTTTCCTATAACAAGTCTAAGGCATATTTCCTTTGAGATAGAAAAATCCCTTTACCAGATCGAGACACTTCGATCCCAAGGAAATATTTCAAGGAGCCAAGGTATTTCATTTCGAATTCTCTGGACAAGTAATCTTGTAGAGCCTTCCTTTCTTTGGGATCATTACCTGTAACCACCATGTCATCCACATATACAATAAGTGCAGTTATCTTACCCTGCTGTTTGTTCAAGACTAAATTGTGGTCTGAGTTGGTCTGACGGTAACCAAAGGCTTTCATAGATTTTGTGAACCTTCCGAACCATGCTCTCGGAGACTGTTTCAACCCATACAGTCACTTCTTTAATCTGCACACCTTCCGACTATGCGTTTCTGGTATCATGCATCCTCATGGGAGTTCCATGTAAACTTCTTCGCACAACTCAACATGTAGAAAGGTGTTCTTCACATCAAACTGTTGTAATGGCCAACCCAAGTTCGCAGTAAGAGACAACAAGACTCGTCCTGTATTGATTTTAGCTATAGGTGCAAATGTCTCTGTATAATCGATCCCATAAGTTTGGGTGTATCCTTTTGCCACCAGTCTCAGCGTAAAGTGTTCAATTGCACCATCTGCTTTGTATTTCACAGTATAAACCCACCGACATCCGACTGGTTTCTTTCCTGGTGAACGGTCAACAAGTTCCCAGGTTTTATTCTGCTGCAAGGATTTCAACTCCTCATTCATAGCGGCTTTCCACCTTGGGTCAGCTAAAGCTTCCTGCACATTGTTAGGAATAGATACAGTAGATAACTGATTTACAAATGACTGATTTGATTCTAACAAACGATGGTTAGACACATAATGACTCATGGGGTATTTAACGTTACTAGAAAGCTCGGGTTCATATGTGGGTTTAGGAATACCTTTGGTGTGACGTTGTGGTAGCTGTCTTCTAGATGGTTCAAGAGCATCCTCAACAAGCGATTGGTTTGGTGTATCAGTTGCCTGTGGTGTGAGAGACTTGGACAGAGGTGGAGCCACAACTTCAATTTCTTGGTCTTCATCACTACTTGGATCCAAAGTCAAACCACCCACATCCAATTCGCCCACTTCTTGATTCAACGCATCAGAGAGTTCCCCTACTTCCGGGATGTGAACAACCACATCTTCAGAGATGTGGTCATCATAGTCTAAAGTCTGAATTTCCTTTTGGTACTCCCCCTGAAGTTCAGGCTCAGAGGAAAAATACATCGAGTCTTCATGAAAAGTTACATCTAATGTAATAAATATTCGTTGGGTTGGAGGATGATAACATTGGTACCCCTTTTGATAAGCAGCATATCCAAGAAAGACACATCACAGCGCTTGAGGAGACAACTTGTTGCGCTAATGCGTATGGAGGTGTACAAAAGCTACACAACCAAAGATGCGAGGAGATAAATTTTGGGCAGCTGGAGCAACAACTGCTTCAGCAAGATCCTGAGATGGTGTCTGGAAATTAATAGTGTTGGAGGGTACCCGCTTGATCAAATATGCTGCAGAGGTAAGTGCTTCTCCCCAATAGGATAACGACATATGGGCTTCTATAAAGGAAGCATGGACAACCTCCAACAAGTGGTGGTTTTTTCTCTCAGCCACCCCGTTCTGCTGAGGTGTATTGGGACAAGTAGTTTGATGAATAGTTCTGTGTGCTTCCAGATACTGCTGAAGTTCAGAACTCAAATATTCACCTCCATTGTCACTGCGGAGAACTTGAACTTGTGCATTGTACTGAGTATGAACCATTTTATAAAAATTTTGAAATAACAAATTCACTTCACTTTTAGACTTCATCAAGCACACCCAAGTCATCCTAGTACAGTCGTCAATAAAAGTAACAAACCAACGTGATCCACCAAAGGTAGTGACTTTGGACGGACCCCAAACATCAGAATGTATGACCATATAAGGAACCGGACTTTTATTCAAACTTAATGGAAACGAAGCATGATGGCTTTTTGCAAGTTCACAAACGTCACAACAGAAACTAGAAACATCAAATTTTGCAAATAAACTAGGAAATAATTTCTTCAAGTAACCAAAGGAGGCATGCCCCAAACGTCGATGCCATAACCAGATTTCAGATTTCTTCTTCTCCCCCTTAGAGCCATCCATTGTTAAAGCTTGACACAACTTGTCCAAACTCTTTGACACTAAGTCCAAGTAATACAGCTTTCCTCGCCTAACACCAAAACCAATCATTTGCCTCGTTCGGATGTCCTTACACACACAAAAATCAGGGCAAAAAATTACAATACAAAGTAAGGTACTAGTGATTTGAGAAACTGACAACATATTATAATCCAAAGACGGAACAACTAAAACATAATCTAGATTTGAAGTATCAGTGAGAGGTAAAGACCCTTCTCCAATAATTGGGGCTGAAGAGCCATTGGCAGTGGAAACAAATTTTTGTGTGGACGGTTTAAGAGGTGAGACTTGTCTAGAATTAAACGTCATATGATCCGTAGCACCGGAATCAATTATCCATGCACTATTAGAAACAAGTGTAAAAATATTTAAAACCTTACCACCATTACCTGCCGCTGTTGCTAATGTTGAGATCTGACCAACAACACCATTCGTTGTCTTTGTTTCGACAACCACAGCACTGAAGGTCCTCTGGGAATTCTTCTTCCGTGAATAGCAGTTATGATCCCACCATTGTGGATACCCCACAAGATCAAAGTAGTGGCTCTTGGTATGGCCAGTTTGATTGCAATGAGTGCATTTGTAGGTGGATTTATCGACACCATCAGTGTTCTTAGGCTGGCTTTGAGAAGACCGGTTCTGATTAGACCGATTTCAAGTCACCATGGCTGAAGTTTCAGATTTTTCTAGTTCTCCATTCATCATTGCAAGTCGAACAGATTCACGACGGACCAAAGCATAACATGCTTCCAATTCGGGGATATGATCCTTTCTCAAAATTTCACCACGGATTTGTTCGAATTCATCATCTAATCCAGTAAGAAAAATATGCACCCTTTGTCGCTGAACTGATTTTCGGTAAGATTCAACATCATTCTCACTCTCCACAATCACCTTATCACGATGATCCATCTCACAAAAGATCTCAGTTAATTCTCCATAATACACCAAGAGTGTTCTGCCATTCTATTTCGTAGAGAAGGCCCTCTATATCAAGACAAACACCTGCAATTCATCTGCTCCATCATAAAATACTTTAGAAAGAGCTTTTCAAATATCTCGAGCGATGGGTAAGCGAATATATCGCTTCATAATTTATGGGGACATAGACATCAACAACCATCTCTTGACCTTTTGATTTTCTGTATACCACTTCTCATATCCATCATCCTTCATTGTAGGTGGCTATGAATTACCACGAATGAAAGAGAGTTTCTCCTTCTCAGCAATATGCATCTCCATGATTTGAGACCACAAATCATAGTTTGTTTCATCAAGTACAATCCCTGCATTGAACGATGAACCTTCAGATTGAATAATAATGGGAGCATATTTGTTCCCAGATGTTTTAGAATCAGAGTCGGCCATGGTTCAATGGAGAGTACTAACGATTTATGCTTCTTAGCTCTGATACCAAGTTCAAAACAGAGTTCAAGAGAAATATAATTCTGTTTTATTACAGTGAATTGTCCAGGTACATATACATTAATGGATCAATTTCCAGATCCTACAATTGAGCTGTCGATCCTATAGTCAGGCTGCAGATCCTATAATCAAGCTACAGATGCTAAAAGGATAAGAAACATTTATTTACATGATAGGAAAGAATCACAGAGAATAGGAAAGAATCAGTAACAGTGATCTACAAGATGGGAAAGAATCAGTCCATATCGCAACACTCCAAACCTGGTTTTTTCACCTTTTTCAATACCCTTTCAACAACCTCATCTAGCAGCTATCCTTCGTCACTGGTTATTCACAAGAAAATACATAAACGTATTGACAAATAAATACACTGGAGTGCGAAGGTTGAGGAACAGATACACCTACCTAGAGATCAGCAGGTTTGAGTACTCACCCATTATACGTGGCCAGCTCGAATCTGCTTCCCAGGCTGGGAAACTTATAATTATCTTAAATATTTAATGTGTACCCTGGATGCAGGTGAGGCGTCAGGAAGAGAGGCAGCTAGTTGCAGCAATGGCGGGCCGACACGAGGAGGGGCTTCGATTATAGAGCCAAGGATGCAAGGCCACATCGCAACTGCTAGACTGGCACATATGACTTGGGATCGCAATATACACTCGGACGGGACATCACTGCAGCATGATGCGTTGGATGAAATCGTTGAAGGGGTATCACACGGTAGGATTGAACCCTCTGCGCAGCTAAGAGCCAAAGCCCAAGAGCAATGAACTTGGAAGGACTTCAGGGTGAGGAGATTTCATTGCAGATGGAGGATATGGAGATGACAGGTAAATCTTCTCGTCATTCTGCAGGGACGATTTCATGTACCTGGGTGTGGATTGCTAAAAGATCCTGCTGGGTGTTGTCGCATTATTTAACCAAGGAGCAATGAGACTTTATCGGCAAGGAGATTGTGGACCGAGTTTGGGTTAAACACTCATAAAGAGGCAGAGTTTGGGTGAAACACTCGCAAAGAGGCAAAGTTTGGGTGAAACACTCGCATGTAGGCACCATTGATAGAGTGCACAGGAGAAAGACGATAAGAAAACGCCATTATAGGAGAGAAATGGCAGCGCGAGTAGCAGGGGAAGGGGGCAATGAGGAAGATCAATGGGGGCGGATGTTCAATGAGGAGATGCTGGCTCACATCCGACAATCCATTGCTGCCATGGAGGAGGAGATCTTTGGCGAATTTCGAGTGAAATTGGGAGATGGAGTGGTCATGTCGCACTACTGGCGACTTAAATTCATTCTCTCTCGTTCCATGAACGAGAGGGAGAGTTATGTGGAGCTCATCCACATCACAGTGGGCAAGTTCAAAGACGAAGCGACGAACAACCTCGGCCATATGCGCAGCCTGCTTCACCTCTCAGCACATTCCGAGAGATGAAGATGCAAATATGGAAGAAACCAATCAAGCAGATGTTAATGGGGGCAAGACAACAACGATGCCCAGGATGAGGCCGAGTCTTCTCGCAGATGCTAGGTCGTGGCTCTTTGCTGGTTTGGTTTTTCTTTTTGTTGTTTATATGTCCATGCTCAGTCGACGTCTACTGTAACATCTCGGTTTTGACCGGATGGTATTAAATTGCATATGATGTAAATACTGTATTAAATCATGGTGTGGAGCTCAAGGCAAAGGCCCCACCATAGATTTAGTGTCTTCTGTATCGGCCATTAAAATAGATGTCGATGGTTTATGTGCTAGCCAGGCACAATGTGTTTGAGACACCACGTAAAATGCTAATTAATAAAAATACCACGACTAGCTACGCGCCACAACATTAAAGAGATGGGGGCATGGTTTCACAAGGAATAGGGAGGGGGATTAATTCAACCCTTTGAGCCTATGGGGGAAAATCCAATGTCTAGGGGAAATGTCATGTCCCCACCCGTCATCCCGACGATGGAGAGGACGCAACCAACACACTGCTGCTATCAACGGGAAAAATAGCCCCATGAACATAAAAACATAAACATGAATTGGATTAAAAACATAACAGGTGCATACATCATTAACATGCATTAAGTGTAAAACATGCAATATACAGCGGAAGCAATAACATCCATTCAAGCATTCAACTTGTTCATAATAATTCATAAGAAAGTAGAAATGCAGAGATAAAATACACAAGAATACTTGTCTTGAAATAAGCTTGTCCCCCAACTAGCTACGTTGCTGCAACGTTCCACCCAACCGTAGGTCAGTGTGCTCATCATTCTCTCAGCATCATTGCCACCCCTAAGTTGGGCATGATTCCACAAGGCACTAGGGAACAACAGGCTCACTCGTAGTCAAAACCAGACATCCAAAGTCAAGTCAACGCACTGTTGGGTTTCACAGACTGTCCAACCAATCCAATAAGTAATTGGGTTTTTCGGGCTGCTAAGGCAACTAACCAATAACACATGGGTCCCTTGAACTTGCTCAGCCAAGAAAATTTACCACAACACGCAGTCCATCCATTAACAGATAGATCCTTGGACTTACCCAACCAAGCCAACGTGCTAATCAAGTACGAACAACCATTTAACAGATGGGTATCATCAAAACATACATGGGAAATGAAAACAGAACGGCTGAGGGGAAACAACCCTGCAAGGGAAAATACGTTTTCAAAAAATGTTCTTGCGTGGGGAGGCCATTCAACCACCAAAAACCCCCAAGTCGAAGTCTGAACTCAGAAAACGTCCTTGTTCTTGTGCGTTGGGGAGGCCATTCGACCGCCACAAACCCCCAAGTCGAAGTCTGAACTCAGAAAACGTCCTTGAGCATTGCCGAAGCAAAAAGGACCATCATTCACACCCAAATCGGGAGATCTTGGTTCCCTAACCACCGAGAAATACAAAACTAATTTATGGGCATGGGACAATGAGGAAAACCTCAAGAAATCATGGGGAAAATGCCCAACAAGCTTAGATGCCTGAGGAAGACCAAAAATGACCTCTTGAAATCCCCAAAACATGAACCACTGCTGCACATTCGCTGAACAAAACAAAAACGAAATTTCCCAGCTACGGCAATGAGGAAATCTATAGCAAAAATGCACAGGGAGGATCCCGGTCACTGAGCATTGTCCGAATCAAATTCCTAGCCATGGGAAAAATGAAGGAAAACCACAAAAACGTAAGGGAGAATGCCCCAGCTATCTCCAACTACGTGAGGAAGCAAACACATGGGTGAATAATGGCTTGGGATGGCATTTTCCAGCATTTACTTGCCCAAGAAGCCAAGAAAATGTTTTCCAAAAATGGGTCACTCCCCAAATTCGAAATTGACCCCCATACCTTTCCCATCCCAAGGCAATAACTTCCTTCAGCAATTTTAGATGACTGGGCATAAAAGACAAAAAGGGCGGTTGACAACTTGATGGGTTTTCCCTTTGACATTTGGCCTTTTTCCCATAGGATCAAAGGTTTGAATAATTCCCCCTCCCTATTCCTTGTGAAATCATGCCCCCATCTCTTTAACGTTGCAGCGCGTAGCTAGTCGTGGTATTTTTATTAATGTAGCATTTTACATGGTGTCTTAAATACATTGTGCCTGGCTAGCACATAAACCATCGGCATCAATTTTAATCGCCGATACATAAGACACTAAATCCATGGTGGGGCCTTTGCCTTGACCTCCACACCATGATTTAATACAATATTTACATCATATGCAATTTAATACCATGGGATCAAAACCAAGGTGTTATAGGAAAACCCATGAAATGGTTAAATTCCCTTTTTTATCTTTTATGCCCAGTCATCTAAGGGAGTTAGTTGGGAAGTTATTGCCTTGGGGGAAATGTATGCATGGGAAGAGCAACTTTGGCAGGGTTGATAACTCTTGACCACATGCATGCCCAAGAGGGGGGTTCCACCATTTTTCCCTCACGAGATGAAGGTGATTGGTATTCCTCATGCAGAGAGGAGGCGGTCTCTTCCTCACGCAGCTGGTTTTCTCCTCAGGGGGGGGGGCAACTCATGGGCTCGGTTTTTACCATTTCACGTTTTGTTGTTGTGTGCATGTGATTCCTGGAGGCATCCACGCGCTTCTCTTCCTTGCGTCCTTAGAGCTCCGGGGTGTTTCCCATTCGTGATTTGTAGTTCTTGTTTTCTTCCCATGCCCGAGAAGTGGGTTGAAAGGTATTCAGTGGTCGAGACCTCTGTTGGGAGGTGTTTGTGTTATTTTCCCTAGGCAGTGTTTCTGTTGTTTTCCATAGGCTGGGAAGTATCCTGTGATTATCTAGCGGTTGGGATCTCTGCTAGGGGGTGTTTATGTGAGTTGCAGTGGGACTTCATTGGTTTGTGTTGCCCAAGCGAGTGGGAGAACATAGCCACGTTTTCTTGGTTGTGCTAAGTCTATTTTGGCCACGTTAGGGCCAAAATGTCCATGGAATCGAATTGCTGTTAGGGGTCTGTCTGCAATCATCTTGGTAATTCATCTTGTTTCCCAGCCTGTTCTCCTCAACCCATATATGTGTGTCTTGTTGTGCATATTTTGTTGTTTTGTCCTGAACTGTGTACAAGACTAGGAGTGGAAGAGACATAAAAGGTGCTTGATAAACCTGGGGTGGAACCTCACAATAAGATAAGAGTGGTTTGTGAACCTTCTTTGCACATCCTGAAGAGCACTGGAAGGGAAGGGGTATCCCGAGGGACTGTGAAGCAGAGAAGGGGACACTTCCTTGTGTTGGGTGTGTATACCATGGGGTTGCCAAGCCAGACAGGTCTTGTGCAGGTGTCCTTAGCTCTATGGATGAGCTTACCAGCTTAGCAGTTCTTGCTGCCTGCTGCCTCAGAAGCCTGACAAACCCAACCAGAAGGATGTCTTGGATGATTGCCGGATAAACCCATCTATTGGCTTGGCTGTGTCTTGTTGTGTTTGGCCTTATGTTGCTTGGATGATCCTTTATGTGAGTGTTGGCTTGGCTGTTTATCCTGATAAACCCAACAATGTATTGCTTGTTAGTTGAATTACAGCCTGATAAACCCACTATGAGGGCTTGGCTGAGTTCTATTGTACCTTAGACTGTGTTTTCTTGGCTGAGTAAGTTCAAGGGACTCATCTTTTAGAGAGTATGATAGTGGTTGGGTGTGAATGTTGCTTGACGGGGTAAGTCCAAGCATCCACCTTTAAATGACTGAATGTGTGTTATTGTGATTGTTTGTTTGTTTGGCTGAGTAAGTTCATTGAACCCGCATGTTATTGGCTTGTCGCCTTGGCAGTCTGTGAAACCCAAAAGGTGCATTGGCTTGACTATGGATGTATGAGTCGAACTATATGTGAGCCTGTTCGTGTTGTTCCCTAGATCCTTGTGGAATCATGCCCAGCTCGGGGGCGGCAGTGTTGCTGAGAGATTAATGAGCACGCTGACCTATGGTTTGGTGGAATGTTGTAGCGACGTAGCTAGTTGCGGGACAAGCTCATTTCAAGATAA
The DNA here is from genome assembly GCA_001517045.1 of Pseudotsuga menziesii. Lineage (NCBI taxonomy): Eukaryota > Viridiplantae > Streptophyta > Pinopsida > Pinales > Pinaceae > Pseudotsuga > Pseudotsuga menziesii. The sequence goes on along the minus strand of LPNX010748441.1, from coordinate 101,070 downwards.
GTATTCTCTTATCTATTTTATATCTATTTGCAATGATATTTGTTTATGAACATGTTGAATGTATTGGATGAATGTAATTGCTTCCGCTGTATATTGCATTATGCATATGTGTATGTTTTATTTCCAATGCATTTTATATTTTATTTTATGTTCATGGGGCTTAAGATTGCCCAGGTTATTAGGAAGATCACTCGCGTCCTCTTCGCTGATTAAAGGGTTGGGGACATGACAGTGTGGTATCAGAGCCTAAGGTTGTAGCATTGGGCCTCAATGGGCCAAGATGAACAACTGAAAGAGGTAGGATCAACCTATGTGCTCAACAAAAGTAAAAAGAAGACAGACAAAAAAATTTAAAATTTTTCTAAGTGTTGAATATTCTCCTATGGCAGCTAAGATCACCGAAGTGGAGCCGACGCGGCAGGCGAAAGTTGGTTTTCAAGCTGCAATATTGTCTGGGTTCCAAGAAGCGAGCCGCAGTGGAGGCTATGTTGCTTGAAGGGAGCTGCGGCGACGGCTGAATTCCCAAGAGACGAGTCGATGGCATTGATGCTTCCACAACGGTGGGTAGTTCGGCAAGGTTTCCGTCGGGAGAAAGTCTAGATTTTCTCCGACGCAACGACAGCTTTGGCAAGATCACCGTCGGAAGGTAGTTCGGAATTCTTCCAAAGTAGCGGCAGAAGAAAGGTGGGACTTGAGCCGCAACGACGGGAAGAAGTTGAGATTTTCACCGTTGAAGAAGAAGACGAAGAAAGTGAAAAGAAGGAAAACACTTTTGAAAATTTCTTCTAATTGTTGGCTTGTCGGCAGTGGACAGATGAAGCAAGAGCTGCAGTGGCTGATGGGTTTCTAAAAGAGAGTCGATACATCAGCATGAAAAAGAAGACTGGAGCCGATACGTCGGCATGAAAAAGAAGACTGGAGCCGATACGTCAGCATGAAAAAGAAGACTAGAGCCAATACATCCACTGGGTTGGGAGGCTCGAGACGCAACGACGACGGATGAAGGTTGAGATTCTTTCCGATCCGACGACGACGGATGAAAGACCAAGATAAAGCGGCAACAGCGGGTGGATGTTGTGACTGGATCCGCAACGACGAATAAAATTATGAGAGTCAAGCCGATGTGTAGCAGTGACAGAAAAAGAAGGATGGAGCCGATGCATATCGATGGGATAAAAGGGGATGGACCCGGCACGTGGCGGGTAGAAATTGAAATTTTTGCCGATGCGAAGAAGAAGAAGAAAAATCGAAAATTTTTCTAAGTGCCGAAAATATTCTGTGTCGGCAAGAAAAGGAAAATATCACCGGGTATCGGGAGAAAGTTGAAAAACTTTCCGCAACGGCGGATGGAATTTGCATTTGGAGTTGCAATGACGAAAGGCCTGGGCGGAAGGAAGTGTGGAATTTCTTCGATGCACAGCGGCGAGAAGAGGATGATGGAGCCGCAACAGTGGTTGGAAGTCTAGGCTTACGTCGATGAGTGTCGGATGGGTTGAGCCCACGAGTGTCGGGCAAAAGACAAAGAGGGAGCCAATGCGTGGCGGCAGGAGGAAGACAAAAAAAAAATTGACGCAGCGGAAAGGGGTAGGGGAAAGAAACTTGGGGAAGATTCCGCTATGGTGGATGAAGAACCCCGAAGTGGTGCCGATGACTGCGGATGAGAAAGGGAGAAAGGCTCGTCGAAAGGGATCCGACACGGCGGATGGAAACCAGAGATTGTTCCGACACGACGCAGGGGATGGAAATCGGAAATGTTTTCGATGCAGCGAACAAAAGTTGAAATGTTTTCCGCTACGGCGGAAGGCCTGCAGCGGGTGAAAGTCTAGTTTGCTTCCGACATAGCGGTGGGTGGAAAAGGAAAATGGAGCCAACATGTCAGAAAAATGTTGGTGAATTCGCCGAAATAGAGGAATTCAGCAGATTCTCAGTGAGGATTGTTGGGAAAATTGTTTTGTTGAGGTATGCATTTGAAGAAGTTAAAGAGAAGGTCAACAGGATAGTGACGAAGTGTCCATTGGTCATGGATAGGTTAGTCACATGTGCAAATCTGAATGTTCTGCCACCTTGAGTTCTATGATGTCCTTATTGAATGGAATGTTGAAAGCACATAGGAAAGGCTTGGGTTCTACAACAAGGCCTTTGAAGTGCTTGGATGAAGAAGAAACCTAGAGGTTGTGAAAGACATTTCAGAAGTGATCTCTGGAAGAAATTTTTTAGCAATGTAGCCGAAGAAGTTCTATGGGAAAGGGGTTGCAAAGAATATGCAACTCATGTTTTGGAGGAAACACGGAATGAAGCTCCCAGATTGGAGGACCTTCATGTGTTGCAGGAATTCAGGGATGATTTCCTGATAGAGATCCAGAGCGGAACATCGATTTGACAATTAAACTTGTGCCAGGTAAAACACTCGTTTCGAGGACACCCTATAGGGTGAGTACACCAGACTTGCTAGAACTGAGGGTGTAGTTGCAGAAGTGGTGGGAAAATAAGTATGTCAGGCCAAGTGTGTCCCAGTGGGGAGCACCAGTTTGGCTTGAGGAAAAGAAAGATGATACACTCTAGTGGTGTATTGGTTACAGGCAGTTGAACAGGGTCACTGCAAAGAAAGAAAAAGTATCCTTTGCTTAGGATTGATGACCTCTTGATCAAGTGCGAGGATCAAAGGTATTTTACAAGCTTGACTCAGGGTTTGGTGACCATCAGGTAAGACTCAAGGATGAAAATGTTCATAGGACAACCTTTAGAGCAAGGTATGTATCTTATGATGCCTCGTGAATAATGTTTCAGTAAGTATCTGGACATGTTTGTTTTTGTTCTCCTTGATAGCTTTCTTATTTATTCTAAGAATGAGGAAGAACATGTAGTGTTAGAAAACAGGACCGCAAAGCAATAACATATATACAGTTAAATCAATAAACAAGATGAAAAACACATTAAAACATTACATAGAGACACAGATATAACGTGGTTCACCCAAACGATGGGCTATGTCTACAAAGAAATTGCCAGTCCTTTTATTACAGTTCAGAAAGATGAAGGGATACACCTTGCAGCAAAACCGCTGCACTTCCTCTTCACGCTCTCATAGTCTCTCTTCCAATACAATACAATACCATACTCAGTCGTTTTACAATGCTTTCTTTTATAGGGGAAATACAATGGGAAAATTCTAGGGTTAACCCAATACCATGGGTCCGCAATACTGTTGGCCAACACACATCCCAAAAAACTTTCTCGGGGGCGGAACCCCTGTTTTCTCTGGGGCGGAAGCCCCATTTTCTCGGGGGCGCTACCCTTGAACCCCAAGGCAAGGGGAACGAGTGTACAATACTCCTGGGTTACAATCACAACTGAATAATATCTTTAGATCTGGAAGATTAGGCTCCACAACCAACATGTAGAACATTTGAGGCTGACTTTGGAATTGCTCTGGAAGCATAAGTTGTATGCAGGTTCGAGCATAATGTGACTTCTATGAAGATAGAATTCATTACTTGGGTCACATTATTTTAGATAGAGGAATATCTTGAGACCCCGAAAGAATGAGGCCATGTGGAGTTGGCCTACTTCAAGAAAGCTAACAGATGTGATATATTTTGTGGAACTTGCACGGTATTGCAAGAAGTTCACTAAAGGATCTCCTGCAGGTAAGTGGATCCTATGTATAGGCCGAGGAGGCCTACATGTGAGCTTGTAGTTCCATGAGGGAATGACCCTTTTTTGTATGGGAATACATATGAGGACTTCCAGAAGACTCAGGTAGAATGACCTAAGTAGAGCAGTATGGTTGTGCCAATGGAATCCAGGGAAAGAAGCTACCATATGTTATGAGAAGGGTCTCATGAATGAGAACATGTTTTGAAACTTCAGATTGCAAGTTTTTCTGTTGACTATTGGAGATTGTAATCTCCTGTGATGGTTTTGAATTATGTTTTGAAACATGAGCATATAGAATGTGAAGCTTGTGCACTAGGTAAGCAGCATAGGGAAGAATTTCCAGTGCATAAAGAGAAGAAACAGAGAGAGATAATTGAATTAATACATACTGATGTCTGTGGTCCCATGCAAACCATATCACCTGGTGGTACAAGGTATTTTCTTATATCTGTTGATGACAAATCAAGATTTACTTGGGTTTATTTTATAAGGAAAAAGAGTGATGTATTTGAATATTTTAAAGAATTCAAAACTATGGTGGAAAAGCAGACATGCAAATGCATCAAGATACTCAGATCTGATCAAGGTGGAGAATATACCTCAGGAGCTTTTGATAACTACAGCAAGAACAATGGGATCATTCAACAATTCACAGTGCCTTCTACACCACAGTAAAACGATGTAGCTGAAAGGAAGAACAGGTAATTAGTAGAATGTGCTTGCAGCATGTTGAAAAGTAAAAACATCTCTAATGGTTTTTGGGCAGAAGCCATTAACACTGTTGTTTATTTAAAGAGTAGAAGTCCAACTAAGATTCTAGATTTAAAAACGCCTTTTGAAGTTCTTTATGGCTATAAACCTGAAGTTGGTCATTTAAGAATATTTGGTTCTAAGGCATTTTCTCATATTCCCAAAGATGAGGGAAGAAAACTGGATGCAAAATCTGTTAAGTGTACATTTCTTGGTTATTGTGATGATCATAAGGCATACAAACTATTTGATCTTAGTACACATAAGCTCATAGCAAGCAGAGATGTGATTTTTCATGAGACTACAGATGAAGAAATAAGTAAGTATGATGTCTGACATACTCCTTATGACAATGATGTTCATGTGAAAATTGATATAGATGATGAACATGAATAGGAAAAGGAATAGGTACAACAACAAGGTGAAAGCAACATAGACACTCCAACCACTCCTACGCCCCAGAAAAGAAGAAATGACAGTGCAGAAAGTGATGGACCGCTGAGGAAGTCAACAAGAGCAATTCAGATACTCTCCAGGTATAAAGACTCTACATTGATGACACATGTAATGAATGTTGTAGAACTTGTTTCTTATGAACAAGCCAATAATCACAAGGAATGGAACAATGCAATGAATGAAGAATATGAATCCATAATGAAGAATGAAACTTGGGAATTAACAGAACTGCCTGAAAACAAAGTTCCCATAGGATGTAAATGGCTGTATAAAACCAAATTTAATGTAGATAGAAGTATTGACAAATATAAGGCCATATTAGTTGCAAAAGGGTATTCACAAAAGGAAGGAATTGATTATGAAGACACTTTTGCACCTGTGGCTAAGTTAAATACAATTAGAGTCATGATTGCATTAGCTACACAATACAATTTGAAAGTTCATCAGTTAGATGTTAAATATGCATTTTTGAATGGTGATTTAAAAGAAGAAGTCTATTTGGTTCAGACTGAAGGATTTATAAAGAAAGGACAAGAGGATCTTGTCTGTAAGCTTAAGAAAGATTTATACATTTTAAACAAGCACCTAGATCTTGGTATATTAAGATCGATTCATTATTTGCTCAGAAAGGTTTTGTGAAAAGCAAAAATGATCCTAATCTGTATGTCAAAAAGGATGAAAACGAGAACGTTTCTATGGTATCCTTATATGTTGATGATTTGATTATCACAGGCAATGCTTCTCACTTGATTGAAGATATTAAAATTCAATTAGCACATACATTTGAAATGAAGGACCTTTTGTGAAATACATTATTGTTTAGGCTTGGAAATATGGAGAGAAGGTAGTAAAACAATGATCATTCAAAGTAAATATACAAGAGAGATTCTGGAAAGATTCAATATGATTGAAAGCAAGTCAGTGTTAACACCTTTAGAACAGAATGTTAAATTATCTAGTGTTGATGAAACTAAAGAGGTAAATGGTATTCTGTATCGTGAGTTGGTGGAAAGTTTAAACTATTTCACCACTACCAAACTTGACATAGCATATTCTGTGAGCATCCTTAGTTAGTTCATGGCTAAACCACTTGAAAGCCACTAGATAGTTGCTAAGAAAGTCCTTCGATATCTGAAAGGAACTGTTAATTTTGGTATTATGTATACTAATAATTGTGATGTTGAGTTGATAGGTTACTCTGATTCAGATTGGGTTGGAAATCCTGATGATAGGAAATCAACTTCAGGATATGCATTCAACATAGGTACATGGGTTGTGTCATGGAGCAGTAAGAAACAACCAACTGTTTCTTTATCATCAACATAAGCTGAATACAAAGCTCTATGCAATGCTACTTGTGAATCTGTTTGGTTAAGGAGAATTCTTGAAGATGTTGGCAACAAACAAATGAATCCAACTGTTCTCAAATGTGACAATCAAATCACTATTAAATTGGCACACAACCTAATTTATCATGCCAAAACCAAGCATATTGAAATTCAACATCATTTTGTAAGAGAGAAGATTCAAGAAAAGGAAATAGACTTGATCTACTGTAAAACCATTGAGAATGTGGCTGGCATCTTTACCAAGTCTCTTGGAAAGATGAGTTTTGAAGATTGTAGGAAATAGTTAGGTGTGGTAGAAAATCCATTTCTTCATTAAGGGGAAGTGTTAGATATTAATGAAGATTTACTTAAATTAGCAACAGTTGAAACAATTTCCGTATTTCCCTCCTTTCTGTTGTTAATCAGATCCCGATTTGTAGGATTCTGAACAACTATATATTTGTAATAGTTTTCTGAGTTCAATAACAAAGTTTTGCTGAGACCTTCTATTTTATGTATTCCGTGTATACTCTCTTTTGCTACTATGTTTAGACGATCTTTAGATTGAAATGTGTTTCAGTAGCAGTGGTGCCCTTGAGATCTTCATGACCTGCGTGCTGATAGGAAACATCCTCGGCCTCCAGTGAAGTGGGTTCCAATATTGGCTCCAACTTCTATTTTATCCTACCTCCCCTTGATAACAAGAGACCCAATACAACTACACCAGTTCTTGAACCCATACTCTCCACTGCCCTTTTCAGCATTGGGCTTCCTGCAAAGGCCTGAGTCTGCTTAATTTACTTGATCACATTTGAAACTCGGGGTAGCCGTTAGAGTAACAAGGGAGATCACACAAAATATTTATTTGTTCTTACAAAGTTAACTATGCATTGCATTGGGATTGGTGATTGTTGTGGAGGTCCATAAGTAATTACAGAGCTAGTATCTTCTTACTAGTTGTTTACTAATCCAGGCCACGCGTAATAAAAAACAGTAAACCTTTATAAATGGCATGCCTGCTCATGGCAAGCAATAAATATTTAGACTGCTGCAGAGTATTCAATATGCTTGCAGTAGGCATGCTAACCCTTGGATTAACAGGGTTTAAGATCCAAGGGTTAGCATGCCTGTTGCAGGCGCATTGAATGCTCTGCAGCAGGCTGAGTATTTATCACCCTAATGGCACAATGCACTGTAAATTAACACTAACACCATAAATGTGAAGTACTTTGCATGATGCCACAGCACCGCCAAAGCCTGGGAAACAATTCCTGAAGCATGGCGTCATGCTTTCTCCGGGAATCACAAAATACCAAAATTGAAACTATAAAAAATTGTTTAAATATTTTTTTTGAACTTAAGCATGAACATTACAAACAACAAAAATCAAAATCTCCAATGCTGGTAGATTAATGCAATTTTTTTTTTCATAAAGAAAAGACAGCTTTATATTATTATAATGTTGTGTCAAAACTAGCAAGGAATAGTCCAAACTTACATATAGAAAATACATGAAGTCAAGTCCTCTGACAAACAGCCGATATAGTCAACATATGGCACGATAAATTTCTAAGAGACTAAGCTCAAAAAAGCCAGGATCCTCCATGACACTATAGAGAGATTAGATACTAACCCAAGCCCCCCAATTGAGACATATCAAGTCAACCTGCAAAGGTGCAGTCGCCAAAATGAAACGGTCAAGTCCAATGAAGGAGCAAAAACACTACCCTCCCAAAGGGATACATGCATAGGGTAGTAACACTAATGAACATGAAATATACCGTTGTCCACTACACAGTCTTTTATGACTTCTTTCCAGAAAATCTTCCTCGGCGTTACAGTTAAACCTTGTTTTGATAGTGCATCAGCCTGAACATTGAATTCCCGATAGATATGGTCGCAATGAAAGGGAGGAGAAGAGTTGATCAACAACCGAGTACGACCCATCCAATAAGAGAGGCTGATAGAATTGAGCTCATGGGTCTTGCGCATCCAGTCGATAATGGTCGAGGAATCACCCGGGATACACCGGAGAACAAAATGACGATGTTTAGCAAATAGGAGAAGACCCCACAGGGCCAACTATTCAGCCCAAGTATTAGTACCCTTCCCCGCATGCATGCACAGATGAAAAAAATGTGAAGGAGCCACAATAATGACCATATCCGCACCACAGAAACCACGCTATTCAACACCATCAAAAAACCCTACCATCGAATCAACAGTCATCACCGGATAACAAGGACGACGTAGGGGCATGTGTTTAGCAGTAGATAGAATGCAGGCATACCCATATAAAATCGAACGAGCTGTTCGACCCCAATCCAGTACAACCTCCTGGAAAATAAAGCGGTTTCTAGAAAGCCATAGTTCCCATATACAAAGACAGGCCAACTCAAGTTTCAACACCAAGTGGTTGTCAACCTTACGGAAGAAATAAAAAAGATTGACCGAGTCCCAAGTCCAAGCGACACCCAACAAATCGCACAGATGAGACCACATGCCACAAAAGGATGAGCAGGTGAAGAAAATATGCTCCAAAGCCTCCAAATTCACCAAACAGAAAGAACAACGACTAGGACCATGAAACCCCCCGCCTCTGAAGCATCTCCCATGTCAAAATTTTGCCATGAAGGTGCCAGCCAAGTAAAAACTTTGATCTTAGATGGCACCAGTAGCTTCCATAAAATACTAGACCACCATTCCACGCGCCGAGACTACAAGATAAATAAGTAAGCCAACCAAGCCGTCACCAAACCCACACGAAGATTACCAGCCCGTGCCAATTTATCACTTACCTGATATAGATATATACCAGCCTCCCACATATTATAAGTAAAAGCATCCCATTCCACAGCATCCTAACCCGCAAGATTTAAAGTGCAAGCCGAAAACCAGATTAATGCAACTTCACTGTCTATATATGTTCCCCCAGGACATATAAAAATAAAAAAAACTAAGACAAAAGGGTTGCCTCTTTAGACTACTAAGCCTTCTCTGATGATAAAATGGATACATTGGACACTTTTTAAATCGGATACTGTCCTTTTTACTATAATAATAGTCAGTAAAAGTGGGTCATCTTGTCTTCTATCCAGTTGTAAAGCTGCACAGCGTGTACAATCGAGCTTACAGTAAAGCGTTGAAACATGGTTGAGAGATAGGGTCCAGAAGGAACATTTTTACAGTAAAGCGTTGAAACATGGTTGAGAGAGAGGGTCCAGAAGGAACATTTTTTTGTTGTTGGATACAGCGCGTAGTGAGCATTCTGTCTTTACCTTTAATTCATATTTATCAAGTTGTGCACAGGTGCGAATGGATGCACAGATTCGGCGATGTGATGTACAGATTGTGCTTTTGCGTCTCCACTTACAGTTTGACCACAACTTTGTGTGATAACGCGTCTAGAGCCAACACGATTGGTTGTCTTAAAGAAATAAAGAATAGAAACATGATAACGATGGGAACATTTCATTGGTATGTGTGAGCATCCATACCCGACGGGGGCAGATATCTCTGCACACAATCCACAGTATTCATTTCAATCTTTTCCTGAATTTTCTCCGCGCTTGCCGAACTCTACACCAAATCCCTGAGCCCTCCGTATTTTTTATTTCCATTTTCGAATTTTCAATGGCTTCATCGTCCAACATTGCTGCTGGTTTTAACAACTATTACTACTACGATGTATTTCTAAATCATCGTGGTACCGATGTAAAGAAAACCTTAGCTAGCTATCTATATCGTCGCCTTCTATTTCATGGATTGAGAGTTTTTCTAGATCAGCCAGAATTGCAACAGGGAGACGATTTAACTTCGCAAATACACGGCGCTATTAAAACCGCATCGGTTCATGTAGCGATATTTTCACCAAACTATGCGCAATCAAATTGGTGTCTAAATGAGTTACTTCTCATGTTAGAGACACTCGAGAGCGGTGCTACAATTATTCCAGTTTATTATAATGTTAAACCATCTGAACTCAGGTGGACTCGTGGGGGTAAAGGATGTTATGCTCAAGCGCTACAAGTTCTAGAAAATAAGAAAACAGACGAAGGAAAGTTGCGATACGACCCTGCTACTATTGAAAATTGGAGAATTGCTCTTTCTCGTCTTGCAGAGACAAGCGGATTCGAGCTGGCGAGGTATAATGGGTGAGTACTCGAACCTGCTGATCTCTAGGTAGGTGTATCTGTTCCTCAACCTTCGCTCTCCGTGTATTTATTTGTCAATACGTTTATGTATTTTCTTGTGAATAACCAGGGACGAAGGGCAACTGCTAGATGAGGTTGTTGAAAGGGTGTTGAAAAAGGTGAAAAAACCAGGTTTGGAGGTGGCCAAATATCCAACAGGATTAGAAGAGAAATTGAAAGATTTTGAAAATACAGTCCTGTTGCAGCACCAGCAAGAACAGAGCAGGAAACCTCAGATCTTGGGGATCGTGGGGTTAGGGGGAGTAGGAAAAACAACTCTCGCAAAAGAATTCTTCAATAGGAATAATACAAATTATCCTCGGTCCTGCTTTTTATCTGATGTGAGAGATAACGCAACTAAGGGTTCTTTACATGTGTTGCAAAGAAAACTTATGAAGACTTTGACTGGATTGGATTATCAGATAGACAGCGTTGATGAAGGTACTGGGATGCTCAGGAATCATCTCTCATGTTCTAAGGCCTTAGTAATTGTAGACGATGTAGATCATGTGAGTCAAGTAGATGCACTTTTGCCTGTTCGTACTGTTCTTCACGCTTATAGCATAATATTGATTACATCTAGGAACAGAGATGTTCTCACAGGCTCACGAGTCGAAAAGTCGTCCATATATAACCTAACTGGCCTTAATGCAGAGCATTCTCGAGAGCTTTTCTGCTTTCACTCGTTTAGCCAGCCACATCCACTCCCTAGATTTGAATATATGGTAGATAAGTTTTTAAAAGCCTGTGATGGATTGCCTCTATCTTTGATAGTGTTAGGCGCACTTCTATATGGGAAAAATGACACATCTTACTGGGAAGACCAGCTAGAAAAACTTCAGCGGATACTTCCCTCTGAAATAAAACAAAAACTTAAAATTAGTTATGACGCACTGGATGTCGAAGAGCAACATATATTCTTAGATATTGCATGTTATTTCATAGGACAAAACCGAGATACAGCCATAAAAATATGGGACGGATCAGGATGGAAAGGTAGGTTGGGGTTTCACAATATAGAGAACCGGTGTCTTGTAAAGGTGGACAGTGAAAATTGTATACATATGCATGACCACGTCAGGGATTTGGGAAGAGAAATTGCAGAGGAGGCTCCAGGATTGCTGCGTCGTCTTTGGCGTGGGACGGAGAATATTGATGATTTGTTGTGGCAATCATCTGTAAGTAGTCAAATATTCAATCTGCTGTAGATTATTCAATGGAATTCTGTGAACAGTACTGTTTTTAAATATTTATTTGTTGTTTCTCCAGAATGAACACATAATGACCGAAATGCGAGGAATTAAGCTGCGTGGTGAATCTGGTGAATATAAAGATAATAATGATCAATATGCATGCTTTTCATGGTGTCAAAGTTGGAATCATGATCTGTTTAGGAACTGCCTCATGAAATTCTGCAATATACTGCAATATACACAGTATCATTCTCCTTGTATCCGTATGACGAAGCTGCAACTTCTAGACACTGAAAATGGTCTCTTGGAACGCATTTTGAGGAGGGGCGAGTTTCCGAATCTGGTATGGCTCCGCTGGAAAAAGTGTCCCTACTCTTCCTTGCCTTCCTGGATTCCAGTGAAGAATTTAAGGGTTTTGGAAATGCACAAGAGCTTATTGGAAACATTGTGGCTAGAAGAATCGCAGGTATATTTTGAATTCCCCATTGATATTGCACTACATAGTCTCCAAGGAAGTTTTAGGGTTATAGTCTGCAACGAAGTTTTCGGGTTTTCTCGATGAAAGTCATCCATATATATCTTTCTTATAGTTGAAACAAGTAAGCTATTTTTCAGGCACCTTTGCAGTTGCGTGAGTTGGAGATTTTTTCTCCCCTGTCGAATATTCCGAAGTCCATAGGGCAGCTGAAGCACCTGGAACGGATTGTTTTGCGTTATGGACGGCAAGCTATATTGCCAGAAGAATTTTGTCGTTTGCTGTCGCTGAAGACCTTGGTGTTAAGAGACTGCTCAGAAATGAAGTCACTGCCAGATTGCTTTGGTAATTTAACAAACCTTCAGCACATCGAGCTGAGTCGATGCCAAAAATTGGACAGGCTTTCAAATTCCTTTGGGAATTTAATTAACCTTAAATATCTTAATTTGCGTGGCTGCTCCAATTTAAAAATCTCAAGCGAAACACTTGGAAATATAAGCACGCTTGAGTACTTAAACCTTTCTGAATGTGAAAAAATTGAAGTATTGCCTCAGCAAGTGGTACAGCAAAACTCCCTGGAAACTTTAGAGTTATGGGGTACATTCTTGAAAGAATTGCCAAGTTCCATTGGAGAGCTAAGGGATTTGGAAGTCCTGAACTTAGAAAGCCTTTTTGTTGACACGCTGCCGTCTTCGATGGGTGACTTGAAGAACTTGAAGGAATTAACGCTCATGCAATGCCCGGAATTGAAATGTTTGCCTGTCTCTATTGGATTGCTGCTTCAGTTGACTGTGTTGAAAATATACAATTGTCCATTTCTAGAATTGCCTTTCAAAGAAGTTGGAGAAAGAGAAACACTAAAATCATTAGAAAAGATATATCTATATGAAACAGATATATCGGAGGTATCATTTGCTCTATGTGTTTGTGCCAATCTCAGGTATCTCAACATTTGCCGCTGTAGTTCTCTAGTGGAGGTTGGACTTTTGCCTAATACACTCAGGGAACTGTATTTGATTGAATGCTCTAATCTGCAGAAAATAGAAGGGCTTTGTGGTCTTGCACAACTTCAAAGGCTAAGCATTTTCATGAGCGAAGAATTGGAGGAGCTGCCTAGTATTGGAACATTGGTATCTTTGGAAGAGTTTGAAGCATTTGGATGTGTGAAACTGAAGAGCATACAGGGACTGGTATTGATGGCAAAGCTTCAAGAACTGAACGTTAGTGGATGCTCGCGGTTAGAAGACTTACCAGGTCTTGAACATTTGAAGTGGTTGAGAAAGCTCGATGCTTCTAATTGCAACAAACTGCAATGGGGTGAAGGAGTAATAGGGCAAATGCTTCAACTTCAAGAACTGAACGTGAGTGGATGCTCTCAGTTAGAAGAGCTTACAGGTGTTGAACATATGAAGTGGTTGATAAAGCTTGATGCTTCCAATTGCCCCAAAATGCAGTGGGGTGAAGGAGTCATAGCACAGTTGCTCCAGCGGCTGACGGAAATTAAATATTAAGATCAGAAATGTGTTGTTTTTATGGGAATTATTGTATTTTTAAGTGTTACAGGCCATCAAAGTTGCATACTACATACTGTGGAATTGATAATAATATGCAGCTGACAACTTCTTTCAAAAATGTTTGGTGAATATTGGTATATCGTAATTGATCAAGTCTATTAACTGGATCCTGCATGAATCTACAATGCTTCACAAATATAAGACATTAGTTTTTAATGCTTCACAAATATAAGATGTTAATAGCACAACACCAATATGGTGGTTGGTTTTCCCATAGACCATGGGTTTATTACGCCGTCAGAAGGTTCTCTTGATTTCTAAATTAGTAATAGCAAAG
>LPNX010748441.1:57282-87141 GCA_001517045.1 Pseudotsuga menziesii | reverse complement strand
ATATATATATATATATATATATATACATGTAAGACTTTGATCACACAAATAATGCTTTTAATAAGCAAGATATAATGAAAGATATTTTAAAAGAAATTCAGAGGTTTTTGGGATGAGGTTTTTGGGTCTCTTTCATGTATGATTCAACACCATTTCTTACTTATGCTTCAGCTCATGGTTTCGGTTGATGCCTGACTGGAAGTTTCTTCTTCATTTTATGGGAGACATGGTTATGTGGGAACCGCCTCATCTTGGAAGGACAGTTTTCATGGGTTACATTTGTTTGTTTTAATGGATTGGCTGCTTTTCAGGAATTTCTGGGGGGTTTGTTCATCAGTGAAAAGATCCAAAAATCTGTCCAATCTGTCCAGCCTTTGATCAAGATAAAATTTGGAAAACCAGTGGGGTTCTTTGATAGTTCGTCCGCTCTAGGTGATGATATACTTGAAACTTACTTGTTATTATAAGATTTGGATGGGTGGAAGATCGGGTTCCAACACTATGGGTGAGCTTATATCTTTAGGAGCCGTCTAAAGAGGGGACTTTTTGACTTTTCAGGTTATTTTCTGTGGGAATCTGGTGAATTTAATCTATAAAATCTGTAATATATGTTGTTCTTTGGGCGATTTTAAACTTGGAAATGAAATCAGGTGACTGGAATACCCCACACTCTGTAAGATCTAGCAGTGCTTTTGAAAGTTTTGAAAATTCTATGAAGATACATAACAAAAAACTGGTAAAAACCCGTCGAAAAACAGTAGTAAAAAAGTCCCCTCTTTAGACAACTCGTATATCTTTATGGATTCTTCTACATTTCTCTTCCAGCATTGGGGTGGACGAGATCAGAGTCTTCTGTGACTCGCAGGTCATCATTGACTGGGCTAATCAAGTTTCAAGTTTGTGACATCAACCTCTTTCTCCTGGCTGGGTGGTTGAAAAGGACGGTTCTCTGATTTTCAGGCTTCGGGTCATCTCTTTCAAGCATGTTTACAGGTTTTTCAATCATCATGCTGATAAACTCTCAAAAGCTGGCCATGCTGCAGGTATTGGCATCTTTTTTATGAGCAATGGGATGCTGGAATCCAGGTCTTAGAGGGTTCTCAGCTTTCTTTTCTCTGAAGTCGTTTTAGTCCTCGATAGGAACTGTTGTCCTTTGATCTTATGAGGCCTTATTCTCCTGTCTCTCTTTTGATCTGATTTTTATTATTGTCCATTCTCAATAAGCTAAACTTCTGTCTATTCTATACTAACCACTTTTGATGACTATCAAGTTGTTTTAACAGACTAGGAAGTAGGCATATCTTTTGTAGGCCTTGAGTCTTCTTTTATATATATACTTATACTTTTGATGACTATCAAGTTGTTTTAACAGACTAGGAAGTAGGTATATCTTTTGTAGGCCTTGAGTCTTCTTATATATACATATTAAGCATAGAATTTTTTTTGGGGAAAAGAACTATTAGAAATGAATTAATTCATTCTATCTGGTTTAACATAGAATGAAGCTTTTGAGTTTCTTTAATTTATGATTTTAACATCATTTGTTTTTATGACATTAAAGTACCAATTGCAACTAATATTATTAAATTTTTTTTTCATGCTTCTCAATTTTTTCTTCACTTAAATGTTTTGAATTGGAATTAATTTCTATTTATTTTTAAATGACAAATAAGTTTTCCTTAATTAAAACAAAACTTATAATTATCTTAAATCTTTAATGTGTAAATTTATTTTGAACTTAAATTTACTGAATATTGAAAATTATGATTTTTTTTTTTGTAAATAAAAGCTTATATTATGGTCGAATTCAAAAGTACAAAATCTCCACAGCCTGGAAACCATAGAAGGCTCCGCTTACAATCTAATACAGTCCTTCACATAAGTAGCTTTCTTTTCCAAAATGAGGGAGATCCCCGCCATAGCATAGTTCAATCCCAAAACTAAGATCCCTAACTCGAAGAGTAACTTGACTAGCAGCACCTATTTCTACTGACAGAGACATAAAATCGAAGCTACAGGGTATTGACATAACCCGAGACAGACATCATGGATGAAGGCCGACGATGGGGAAGCTTGGGCTTTGCCTCGATCCATCCCCTTGCTGCTGATGAACTCCTTCAAACCGCTCCAAGCTCCGACCACCAGACCGTCGACTGGGGCCACCCTCCTGGAGTTGCTCCATCCCCGGATGGTAGAGGACAATGCCCAGTTGCTTTGCAATTTGGTCCGCCTTTCGATGCATCAGGCGACAATCTGCACTCTGGTCATTGAGCTTTCTGAGAATCTCCCAACCCTCCGCATGGTGCTCCTTCCATGCTTGGAGAAGTTCTTTGTCCCCTTCAGCCTTGGTTGCAGCCTCCTCCTTCTTGGCCTCTAGGATGAGTGCCGCATGCGTGACCATGTTCATAATGACCCAATACAACATTATCAGACGGTCATGGGCAGAAGCCCTTTCCGCAGTAGAACCCGGGTCTACCACCCAATCTTCGACCTCCGACCTAACTTCCTCAATCAGCATTATTTTGACTTTCTTCCATAAATCTTTTTCCATTCTCTCGGTAGCTCTACGAGCCTCAAGGGGAATGCGGTGTTTGAATAATTTCGTCGTCGCCTAGGCTCAAAGCTGTGCCTGAGTTGCACTGCCCCTGCCTCTCTTAGCGACCCCCTTCCCCTTGTCACAAGCCAGAACTGAAGCGTCGCTTGCGCAAGACTTCCCAAAGCCACCCCGCGGAGCCATCACGCTTTCGCTCATAAACTATTTGATGAGCCTCTCTGGTTTTCCCCTACACTCTCCCTACTGCTGATGATCAACACACTATCAAACTCCTTCCACATAAGGCGAGTGGCGAGCCAAACAACTAGACCGTTATTAATAGGAGGAATGCCTTTCTCCACCTTAAAGGTCTTGTACCTGTCATCAATCTCCCTGGTCCAGTAATCATCCCTCCCCATACTCAGCACGAGTTGAGGCATCATGCCTATTGTCATATCTGAATCCCGTTCTCTCAGAAAATCTGTCCCACTCTCCCTTCCCAACCGAGAGTTGTACTCAGAGTTAATGGGCAGAGGACTGGCACAGATTATAATGTGCATTCCCTTCATAACTACGCGTGGAGTTGATTGAGATTCGTGGAGGGCTCCCTCCTAGCCCTGTCACCAGCATGATTATCCCTCGCACCAACCTCCATCTGTCCATTCATGTTGACATCTTGTTGGGCCAGCTGTCGACATCTTGGTACCCTTTGAGCTGCCCCAAAAGCCTCCAGTCGTCCCATCCTCCGGACTTTATTCTCCCCAATGCCGACGTTTGTCAACGTGTTCGCAACTTGGTTTGCTCCCCTTGTGACGTGGTGAAAGGAGACCGTCGGTTGCGTCATGACCAAGCTACGGAGGGTCTCCAACCGGCTTGCCAAGCGCCAACTAAACGAAACCTTCTCCGTTGGCCAGCTGCTTTGCCATCTGGATGAGTATGTTCGAATCCCCCTCCACCATTGATGGGAGCCACCCTTCCCTAATCATCAGACTGAGACCCTGCAATAGGCCTTCGAGCTCCGCGGAGTTGTTTGTGTCAAAACCAATCGACCCATGGTAAACTTGAAGAATCCCCCCCGCCAAATTTTTGTAGACTCCCCCGAAACCAGCTACCCCGAGATTGCCTTTCGTCGCCCCATCAAAGTTTAGCTTGAAAACTAGGCGCGGCGGACGAGACCAGGAGGAGGGGCTAGAGACTCTGCACACTTTTACCCTCTAACGCAGCCTGTCAAGAGTTCCTCTGGACAATCCCCAGCGCTCTGCAATTGTCAACTCAAAGTCGTTGAATTCCTTATCGTCCTTGTTCCATTCCATACCGCGAATTGTCTCAACGAGGTTTGAGCAAAGGGTCTTCCATACTTCTTCCACCGTGTGTTGCTTATCCCAGAATATTCGGCCATTCCGCTCCTTCCAGGCCACCCATAGGACCTGGCTAGGAAAGGCCTGCCATAGAGTGCACAAAATGCGATTTTTGAAGGCTTCAGGATGCCATTCTCTCAAGGTTTGACTCGGGTCTCTTCTGCACCTATTGCTTTTTTTGAAAGCCTAAGCTCCCCTATCCCAGAGTTCCGAGGAAAAAGTGCAGTAGTCCAACATGTGCCTTATGCTCTCCTCTTGGCATTTACAAAGGACGCATTGAGACGGGCCTAGGATTCCTCTACGTTTCAAGTTTTCCCCTGTTATAATTCTATGATGGGTTACTAACCAACAAAAGGTTGCAACCTTTGGCCAAGGGTTGGTTGTCCATATCTTGGTCCATATCGAGTCCTCCTCCACCTGTCTTCTTATCCAAATCTTGTAGGCTTCCTTTAGCTAAACGAGCCTTTTTGCATGTATCCCCACCGTAATATGTCTTCCCTGTCGCCGTGCAAAATGCATCACTCCTGAAGTTCCGTTTTGAAGGCGTGGATGTCCTCTTCTGAAATCCTCTCATCCCCTCTGATTGGGAAATCCCACCGTCTTTGGTGTTCATGATTTCCATCCTCCCAGTAGTGATAGACCTTTGTTCTGCCTTCCACCATTCCCCTGTCTTGAATGTGCTGCCACCTTGGATCACTCCCTAACTTGGGGAGTTGGTTGCACGAATCATCCCAGAAATCGGCTTCCTTTTCCGCTTTGACCTCCCAGAACCTGTACTCCTGGACTATCTTTTGCCCAACTAGGGCCTTCTTCCAAATGTGAGATCCTGGAGATTCCTCATTAAATTTTATCAGCTGGGATTTTGGACGATCCCTCGCACACTTTATATTCCAAATCTTGGCCCATGGCTCCTGCGATTAGTTGCACCATCTCCACCATATTTTAGCTCCTTGGACCTCCCCCATAACTTCTGGATCACATAAGCCCAGACCGCCTTTTTCCTTGGGATCACATATTTTCTCCCATCTAACCAGAGAGAATTTCGCCTTTGCCTCTATGCCTGCCCAAAGGAAATTTCGCCGAATACTCTTAATCTCCTTGATGATGGCCTTGGGTGCCGACAGAATAGAAAAGAGATAAACCGGCATGGCTTGAAGGATCGATTTTACCAAGACCAAACGACTGGGCAAGTTCAGGGGTTTGAGGACTCAGCTTGATAACCTACCCTTGATCCTGTCAATGAGGTCTTGCCAAGAGGATTTTATGATGGTCCCTTTGCCCAAAGGCACCCCCCAGATACTTGGAGGGGAAGGAACCTTTGGTGAAGCCCAAGATTATGGTAATATTTCTTTGTGTTATGGGAGCAGTATTTAGAAGAAAAAAACCTGGGATTTCGCAGCATTGACTGCAAGCCTTGATGCCTTAGCAAAGAGCGTTAATCTCTTCTTAAAGGCTTGGGCTTGTTGGATGGAAGGGTGCCCCATTAACATCTTGTCATCCACGAATTGCTGGTGTGTCTGTTTTTCCATGCCTTCGTGGAGCGAAAGGCATGGAAAAAGATTGCCCAGACTTCCTCCTTGATCAAGTCCCAGAAGAAGTGGAAGAAGTTGGAAGTAAAACCATCTGGACCAGGTGCCTTCCCCTGTGCCATCTGGTTCACTGCTTCCTCAACCTCTTGCATAGATATGGGACTGTTAAGCATCTCATTATCCTCCTTGGTCACCTTCTTAGGGATGAGATCAGTGATCCGAGCAATATCTCGATCCCTCTCATTGTTGTCCTCAGTCATGATTCCCTCGAAGTAGCTCGTTAGTTCCTCCTCAGTCTCCCCTCTAGTCTCCACCTAGGCTCCATCTGATTTCTTCATTTTATGGATCTTCGAACCTAATCTATTATGAACCACATAATTGTGGAAGAACTTGGTGTTCTTTTCTCCCTCTTCTAGCCATTTGAATCTGGATTTCTGCTTCCAGAATATCTCTTCCTGTCTTTCTCTTGCATCAAGTTGTGTGACGAAATCTTTCACTCTCTCCTTCATTTACATGTCCCAACCTGACTTCGTGCCCTTTTGTAGATGTTGCCAAAATCTTCCTTGTTCCACGTGCAGATCTTAGCTTTCAAAGCCTTGAGCTTCTGTTGAAAGTTGTACATTTTGGTCCCACCTGTGTAGTCCCGCTCTTGCCACCACTGCTCCACAAGGCCCTTGAAGTCCTTGTGCTCTAGCCAGAATTGTTCAAATATGAAAGGCTTTCTTAGGTTGGTGTTTGACCAATCCCATTCAAGACTAATTGGCCAATGATCCGACCCAGCAGCTGGGAGGACACGCGTCCTGATTTCCCCAGCCCCCCTAACTATGTTTTCTGACACCAGGAATCTATCAAGCCGAGAAGCAACCAAGTGATCCCCTCCCCACCTGTTATTCCAGGTGTACCACCCATCCCTCATTTCCATATATGCCAGAGGGCCGAGTGTCAGTATCTCCCTAAATTCCTCCTGATATTTGTCTAGAGCCCGCCTTCCTCCCTTCTTTTCCCTGAGAGAGGTAATCAGATTGAAATCTCCACCAACTATCAATGTCCCGTCTTGGGCCTAAGTTCTTAGCCATCTTAGTTGGTGGATGAAGGCTTGCTTCTGGGGGAAAGCACTTGGACCATAAATGTTAACCAGGGTCCTTGTGATCCTCAAATCTAAAAATTTGAAGGCAACCATTAGGGAGAAGTGGCTAGCACGCCACCCCAAGAGTTCTATCAACCCTCGGTGCCATAAAATCACCATTCCTCCCCCCATGCCTGCCGCATCTATTGTCATTACTCTGCTACCCTTCCATATTTTCTGCCCCAATCTCAGCATTGTTTCAGAGTTACACTTAGTTTCCTGTAGAAATAATACGTCTCGTTTTTCTTACCTAATCTTCCTACCTAGGGTTTTTATCTTTCTCAGGTGGTTACACCCCCTAATATTCCTAGAGATTATCTTCATTGGGTAACCTTCCTTACTTCAAAAAGGCCTCCCTAATCGTCGGGTACTGGCCTGATTTGATCAATTTGACTCCAATTGCCATGATCCTCTGCTTATTCGTCTTTTGTCCTCGCTTCAGATCCTCCTCTGGGGTTTTCCTCTTGCTCCCTTTCGATGGCTCTGCGCTGATCCCCAGATCATGGGAAGCTTTGGATATGATGATGGCCTTCTGGAGGAGAGCCACTTGCTCCTGTGTAACATACCCTTCGCCTGCCTTCTCGCACTCCCTTTCAATTGCATCCAGATCCAACTCTCCAAGCTCCATATCTTCCACCTCGTCTTCTTCCATTGCCTCCGCCTTGCTGATTTCGCGAGACCCGATCGTGATCAACCTTGTTTCTACCTCCTCCTTTTCTTTATTCTGGCCAATTTCTCCTTCCCTGGTTAGATCTTGCTAGGGCTTTCTCAACTACCTCCTTTCTCGGTTGTTGCCCTCCGTTGTTCTTTCTCCTCTTTCGACTCTTGACCTGTGTGAATCCTGTGGTGGCCTTCTTCTCTTCCCCTTCCTGATCTAAATCCGACTTCTCCTAGCTCCCCTTTGTACAGTTTTTACCAAAACATCCATATTCATGGCAGATTCTACAGGGAAAAGGGAGTTGTTCATAGTCGATATGCTGGATCCACTCCTCATCTTTTTAGTTAAAGCTCACTGCTTCCGGGAGATCCTTTGACATATCCATATAGACACAGATCCGTGCATATGTTGTGTACCTCTGCTGCCTGGTTTGTTCTGCAATCTTTACAATTTCTCCAATCGAATTGCCAATGTCTTTCAAAATTTCTAGATCCCAATATTCTTCAGGGAGGCCGATCAACTGGATCCACACTGGAGCGACCGTCAGATCTTCTGTTTCAGGGTTGAAACGCTCCTTCCAGGGACACAAATACAACCTAGCCGAATAGAAGAAATAGGGTCCCCCTTTCAGGATCATGTCCTTGTCTTCTACATTGAAGAAGATGATGGTAAAAAAACCTTTTGCCCCCAAATGGAGATCATAATGGCCCTTGGGCTTCTAGGTTCCCTGGATCCAGCGAACCAAATCTCTCTCTTTCGACCGTATACCACAAATTTCTCGATGAGGGATTTTTCTTTCCATAACTCAACTTTCTCCCGTATTGTCTTCGATCGGATCTGGATTGCAAGGATGTTTTGGACCCTTGGGAGCCATCCACCCATCTCCAGTCTTCTCCCTCCCTACGTTCCGCCCTTCCCACCGACGAGATCCCCACTGATTCCGCCATTCTCATCCGCTGAGTTGCCTCGGGCCGTCTCCCCAGCCATGGCTGCACAAGGGGAGGTTAGCAGCCCCCAGCCCTGTGCAACACCTAGATCTATGCCTCCGGTCGCGATGTCTCCAGAACCCTCGACTCGAGAAAACCTCAACCGTCCGAAAATTATAATATTTAAAAAATAATAATTTAAATAATTGTTATTTGTTTTTATATTTTTATTCAAGATTCGATCATTAAATTTTTATAATGGGTGAGTACTTGAACCTGCTCTCTAGGTAGGTGTATCTGTTCCTCAACCTTCGCTCTCCGTGTATTTATTTGTCAATACGTTTATGTATTTTCTTGTGAATAACCAGCGACGAAGGACAGTTGCTAGACGAGGTTGTTGAAAGGGTATTGAAAAAGGTGAAAAAAACAGGTTTGGAGGTGCCCAAATATCCAACAGGATTAGATGAGAAATTGAAAGATTTTGAAGATACAGTCCTGTTGCAGCACTAGCAAGAACAGAGCAGGAAACCTCAAATCTTGGGGATCGTGGGGTTAGGGGGAGTAGGAAAAACAACTCTCGCAAAAGAATTCTTCAATAGGAATAATTCAAATTATCCTCGATCCTGCTTTTTATTTGATGTGAGAGATAACTCAACTAAGGGTTCTTTACATCTGTTGCAAAGAAGACTTATGAAGGCTTTGACTGGATTGGATTATCATATAGACAACGTTGATGAAGGTACTGGGATGCTCAGGAATCATATCTCATGTTCTAAGGCCTTTGTAACTGTAGACGATGTAGATCATGTGAGTCAAGTGGATGCACTTTTTCCTGTTCATACTGTTCTTCATGCTTATAGCTTAATATTGATTACATCTAGGAACAGAGATGTTCTCACAGGCTCACGAGTCGAAAAGTCGTCCATATATAACTTAACTAGTCTTAATGCCCAACATTCTCGAGAGATTTTCTGCTTTCACTCGTTTAACCAGCCACATCCACTCCTTAGATTTGAATATATGGTATATAAGTTTTTAAAAGCCTGTGATGGATTGCCTCTATCTTTGATAGTGTTAGGCGCACTTCTATATGGGAAAAATGACACATCTAACTGGGAAGACCAGCTAGAAAAACTTCAGCGGATACTTCCCTCTGAAATAATGGGTGAGTACTCGAACCTGCTCTCTAGGTAGGTGTATCTGTTCCTCAACCTTCGCTCTCCGTGTATTTATTTGTCAATACGTTTATGTATTTTCTTGTGAATAACCAGCGACGAAGGACAATTGCTAGACGAGGTTGTTGAAAGGGTATTGAAAAAGGTGAAAAAAACAGGTTTGGAGGTGCCCAAATATCCAACAGGATTAGATGAGAAATTGAAAGATTTTGAAGATACAGTCCTGTTGCAGCACTAGCAAGAACAGAGCAGGAAACCTCAAATCTTGGGGATCGTGGGGTTAGGGGGAGTAGGAAAAACAACTCTCGCAAAAGAATTATTCAATAGGAATAATTCAAATTATCCTCAATCCTGCTTTTTATCTGATGTGAGAGATAACTCAACTAAGGGTTCTTTACATCTGTTGCAAAGAAGACTTATGAAGACTTTGACTGGATTGGATTATCAGATAGACAACGTTGATGAAGGTACTGGGATGCTCAGGAATCATATCTCATGTTCTAAGGCCTTTCTAACTGTAGACGATGTAGATCATGTGAGTCAAGTGGATGCACTTTTGCCTGTTCATACTGTTCTTCATGCTTATAGCTTAATATTGATTACATCTAGGAACAGAGATGTTCTCACAGGCTCACGAGTCGAAAAGTCGTCCATATATAACTTAACTAGTCTTAATGCCCAACATTCTCGAGAGCTTTTCTGCTTTCACTCGTTTAGCCAGCCACATCCACTCCTTAGATTTGAATATATGGTATATAAGTTTTTAAAAGCCTGTGATGGATTGCCTCTATCTTTGATAGTGTTAGGCGCACTTCTATATGGGAAAAATGACACATCTAACTGGGAAGACCAGCTAGAAAAACTTCAACGGATACTTCCCTCTAAAATAAAACAAAAACTTAAAATTAGTTATGACGCACTGGATGTCGAAGAGCAACATATATTCTTAGATATTGCATGTTATTTCATAGGACAAAACAGAGATGCAACCATAAAAATATGGGACGGATTAGGATGAAAAGGTAGGTTGGGGTTTCACAATATAGAGAACCGGTGTCTTGTAAAGGTGGACAGTGAAAATTGTCTACATATCCATGACTACGTTAGGGATTTGGGGAGAGAAATTGCAGAGGAAGCTCCAGGATTGTTGAGTTGTTATTAGCCATTTTTTCAGTTAGTTTTGTGACATGGACTAATCCTATCTAGAGATCCTAACTCTGGGTATCAGAGCAACAACCTGCTGATTTTGGTTTAAGTGTAATTGTGAATTCGACAAATGGTATCAGAGCAACAAGTTAAGGGTTCGAAACTCCAAAGCCGTTGAAATCATAATCTGTAATTGTGAATCTATAAAATGGTATCAAAGCAACAAGTCAAAGATTAAAAACTACCAACCATTGAAATCATGATCTGTTTAGGAACTTCTTGTCCCTACTACTCTTCCTTGCCTTCCTGGATTCGAGTGAAGAATTTAAGGGTTTTGGAAATGCACAAGAGCTTATTGCAAACATTGTGGCTAGGAAAATCCCAGGTAAATTTTGAATTGCCAGTTGATATTGCACTACATAGTAAGTTTTAGGGTTATAGTCTCGAAGGAAGTTTTAGGGTTTTCTGGTTGAAACTCATCCATGTATATCTTTCTTACAGTTGAAACTTGAAACAAGTAAATTATTTTTGAACCACCTTTACAGTTGCGTGAGTTGGAGATTTTTTCTCCCCTATCAAATATTTAGAAGTCCATAGAGCAGCTGAAGCACCTGGAACGGATTGTTTTGCGTTATGGATGGCAAGCTATATTGCCAGAAGAATTTTGCGTTTGCAGTCGCTGAAGACCTTGGTGTTAAGAGACTACTCAGAAATGAAGTCACTGCCAGATTGCTTTGGTAATTTAACAAACCTTCAGCACATCAAGCTGAGTCGATGCCAAAATTTGGACAGGCTTTCAAATTCCTTTGGGAATTTAATTAACCTTAAATATCTTAATTTGAGTGGCTGCTCCAATTTAAAAATCTCAAGCGAAACACTTGGAAATATAAGCACGTTTGAGAACTTGAACCTTTATGAATGTGAAAAAATCGAAGTATTGCCTTGGCAAGTGGTACAACAAAAGTCCCTGGAAACTTTAGAGTTATGGGGTACATTCTTGAAAGAATTGCCAAGTGCCATTGGAGGTACAACAAAAGTCCCTTGAAACTTTAGAGTTATGGGGTACATTCTTGGAAGAATTGCCAAAGTGCCATTGGAGAGCTAAGGGATTTGGAAGTCTTGAAATTAGAAATCCTTTTTCTTGACACGCTGCCGTCTTCGATGGGTGACTTGAAGGAATTAACACTCATGCAATGCCTGGAATTGAAATTTTTGCCTGCCTTTATTGGATGCAGTAAGTTAAACTCTAGACCATTTGCACCTAACATTAGGTGAGTTTTTTTGCAAAAATTTGGAGAAAATTGTTTAAAGGATAGTTGCCAGTGATTGGAATTGTGGCCCAAGGATAATCAAGGGTCCTGAATCCATTTCTGCAATAAAAATTGCAATTTTAACATTGAAAATCTTATTTTCAACAACAAATCGTTTTACCAGATTCCCGCCAAACTTGCCTAGAAAGATGCAATTAATCCAAAGATTAGTCAACTTCCCTACCCCAAGGATAATTGACTGCCACAAGAATAATTGAGGGTCCTGAATCCATTTCTGCAATAAAATATACAGGTCCTGAATCCATTCCTGCATTGTTGAAAATATACAAGTGTCAATTTCGAGAATTGCCTTTCAAAGAAGTTGGAGAAAGAGAAACACTAAAATCATTAAAAATATATATATCTATATGAAATATATCTGAGGTATCATTTGCTGCAAATGTTGGTGCCAATATCCGGTATCTCAACATTTGCCGCTGTAGTTCTCTAGTGGAGGTTGGACCTTTGCCTAATACACTCAGGGAACTGTATTTGATTGAATGCTCTAATCTGCAGAAAATAGAAGGGCTTGTTAAATGACAACTAATTTAATTTGTTTATGGGAGTTTTTCTCATTACGAATGTTTACGGGAAGTTTCTCATAACGGACATAACCGACAACGGTTTACTCATGTAATTAAATTCTTAAAGTATATAGTGCATGGTTGGGATGCACAATGTAGAGAGTTGTCTGTGAGGTTGAGACCGTCTTGTAATCTCTCTTTCTCTATTAATGAGCTTCAATACTTTGCCCATGGATGTTTCCCCATGTTGGGGTTTTACCACATGAAATACTGGTGTTCTAATGCTGTTATTAATTGTCTGATTATCTGAATGTGTCTCTTGAATTTAACAAGTGGTATCAGAGCTATTGGATAAGAGAGACAGATTTAGTTGTTTGCTATAAGAGACCACATGCTGGAGGACCAGAGGTTTAGATTTGAGAACAAGCCTAGAGGTTGAAGAGCCAGCGTCGCATTACAAATCCAGTGGAAGAATATTGAAGTGCAATTATGAGTCTGCATCTTGCCTGACTGCGTGGAGGTGACAGCGTGAAGCTGTGTTAAAGACTGATGCTTGACTATTGAGCGTGGAGATGACAGCGTGGAGCTGATCTACACGAAACCTACTTCCTGGCTGCCTGACTGTTGAGCGTGGAGATGATAGCGTGGAGCTGATTTGCACGAAACCTACTTCCTGGCTGCCTGACTGTTGAGCGTGGAGATGACAGCGTGGAGCTGATCTGCACGAAACCAACTTCCTGGACGAGATAAATAGTCTGGAGACCGCGAAGGTGAAGCTGCCTTAAAGAGTCTCAGGCTGGATTGTGAAAAAATCTACCTTGGATTGTGGAAGGGTACGGGAAGCCTGAAGAAAAGCCTAACATGTTTGTCTCATTGCTAGTTGCTCCGTGCGGTTGGACAAGTGGTATTCTTTTTTTTTTAATTTGTGCTTGGTTATCCAAAAGTTTGGATATATATAGTTATTTCCAATATATGAAAAAAATGGAATAACTAGCAGTGATATAAATTATATATATATATATATAAGACATTCAACCCAGTAATTACAGTTTGGAGAATATATTATTGGAGTTGTGTTTGGGCTGAAAATAATTTAAAAGGTTGAAAAGTTTAAATTATATATATATATAAAAGACATTCAAGCCAGTAATTACAGTTTGGAGAATATAGTATTGGAGTGTTGTTTGGGCTGAAAATAATTTAAAATGTTGAAAAGTTTTTTTTTTTAAAGATGTCTAGCACGAAGTTTGAGATTGAAAAATTTAATGGTAAATACAATTTTGAACTTTGGAAGTTAAAGATGCGAGATTTATTAGTTCAGCAGGGGTTAAAGAGAGCTTTAGACGGGAAAAGAAAAAAACCTCTCACCATAACAGATGATGAATGGGAGGATCTAGATGCCAAAGCGCTAAGCACAATCCGTTTATGTCTTGCGGATGATGTGTTATTTAACATTATTGGAGAAACATCAGCAGCAATCTTGTGGAACAAACTAAAAAGTCTGTATATGACCAAATCAGTAACAAACATAATTTACTTGAAGCGACAGTTGTATGGTATGAGAATGAAAGAAGGTACGAAAATTGCAGATCATTTAAATGTTTTTAACACTCTTATTTGCTAGTTGAGTAGTATGGATGTTAAAATTGATGATGAAGATAAAGCAGTGAATCTTTTATGTACTTTACCTGAGTCTTGGGGTCAAGTAATTTCTTCCATTAGTCTTAGTACAACTGATACTTTAGAATTTGACAATGTTGTTGGAGCATTATTGTCTGAAGAATTAAGGAAGAATACCAGTCTTGAAACCTCTTCGCCAAAAGCTTTGGTTGTTAGAGGGCGTTCCAGGGAGAAAGGAGAAAAGTCAAGAGGTACTTCCAGGTCTAAGTCGAAGGACAGAAAGAGTAAATTAAAATGTTGGTACTACAACAAAACTGGTCATCTCAAGAAAGATTGTTGGAAGAGACAAGAATCCAAGAAGGATGACTCCAAGTCAGAGGCGAACTTAGTCAAGTCTTCTAATTCATGTATGATTGATGAGGTCTTGTCTGTTTGTAATATTTTTGAATGTAATGAGGAATGATTATTAGATTCTGGTGCTTCACACCATATCTGTCCTCATAAAGATTGGTTTGCTTCCTATCAAACAGTTAATGATGGAATAGTTCTTTTAGGAAACAATCATTCATGTGAAACTGTTGGGGTTGGAAGTGTTAAAATTAAGATGTTTGATGGAGTAATAAGAACACTTACAGATGTTAGACATGTACCTGAGTTAAAAAAAAATTTAATTTCTTTAGGAGTATTGGATGCTTGTGGTCATAAGTTTACAGGTTTTGATGGAACTCTAAAAGTTTCCAAGGGTGCTTTAGTGGTCATGAAAGCACAGAGGACAGGAAACCTTTACAAACTAGTTGGAAGAACGCAAGTTAATGGTACTACATTAGTATTTGAAGAAGAATCAGTACCCACTCAACTATGGCATTAGCGTCTTGGCCATATGAGTGAAAAAGGACTTCAGGTATTAATGAATCATAAATTGCTTCCAAACTTGAAAAATCTGAATTTTATGTTTTGTAAACATTGTATATATGGAAAGCAGTGTAGACAGAAGTTTAAAGTAGGTAGTCATGTAAGTAAAGGTGTACTTGACTATGTTCATTATGATGTATGGGGTCCATCTCCTACCGTTTCATATGGGGGAGCAAAATATTATGTATTATTTGTAGATGACTTTTCTAGAAAGGTTTGGGTCTATGTCCTTAAAAGAAAAGTTGATGTGTTTAATATGTTTAAACAATTTAAAGTGATGGTTGAAAAAAGAACTAGTAGAACAATCAAGTGTTTAAGGACGGATAATGGAGGTGAATTTACTTCTTTGGAGTTTGAAAAATATTGTAAAGATGAAGGGATCATTAGACACAAAACAAATGTATACACTCCTCAACAAAATGGCGTTGCAGAACGCATGAACAAGACTCTTCTAGAAAGAGCAAGGAGCATGCTAAGTAATGCTAATTTGGGGCAAGAGTTGTGGACAGAAGCAGTTTCTACTGCTTGTTATCTTATAAATCAGTCACCTTCAATGGCAATAGATTGTAAAATTCTGGAAGAGGTATGGACAAATCACTCCTGTGATTATTCGAATTTGAAAATCTTTGGTTGTGAAGCTTATGCACTTACTCCTAAAAATCACCGTTCTAAGTTAGACCCTAGATCAAAGAAGTGCATCTTTGTTGGTTATGATGATGTTATGAAAGGATATAGGTTGTGGGATCCTACTGCCCACAAAATTGTCATTAGCAAAGATGTAATTTTTTATGAATCTTCTCTAATTAAATCCGAAAGTGTAAGAGTTGATGTGGAACAGGAACATGCAATATCAAAACAACTAATTCAGTTGGAGAACCAATCTTCTAATGACTCAAAGAAACAAGAAGAAGTTTCTGGTGAGAGAGAAGTCATAGAAGAGGAAGAAATTCAAGAAATTATGGAAACCCCACAGCCTACACCAAGAAGATCATTAAGGGAGAGAAAACCTCCTAAGAGGTATACTAATTTGTTTCGTCTGTTTTATTTACTGATGATGGAGAACCTTCTTGTTTTCAGGAAGCCATTGATTGTATTAACAATGCAAAGTGGAAGGTGGCAATGAAAGAAGAAATGGATTCTTTGGAGAAAAACAAGACATGGGAATTGGTTAAACTCCCCAAAGATAGAAAAATGGTTGGGTGTAAAAGGGTCTTCAAATTGAAAAAAGGAGTTGATGGTAAGGTTGAAAGATACAAAGCCAGATTGGTCGCAAAAGGGTACTCTCAAATGGAAGGTATAGATTATCATGATATTTTTTCACCAATCGTTAAGCTTGTATCTATCCGTGTTGTGTTAGCATTAGTTGCATTACTTGATTTGGAGTTAGAGCAACTAGATGTTAAAACAACTTTCTTACATGGAGATTTAGATGAGGAGATTTATATGGAACAACCAGAAGGTTTTGTACAGCATCAGAAAGGTAGATTAGTTTGCAAGCTCAAGAAATCATTGTATGGCCTGAAATAGTCGCCCAAGCAATGGTACAAGAAGTTTGATTCTTTCATGGTGAGCCAAGGATATACTAGGAGTGAGTATGATCATTGTTTATACTTCAAAAAATTGAATGATATATTCATTATTTTAGTATTGTATGTTGATGATATGCTTATTGTGAGCAAAAGCTTGGACAAAATTAACAGGTTGAAGGCTCAGATGGCTAGGAATTTTGATATGAAGGATCTTGGAGCTGCAAAACAAATCTTGGGTATTGAGACACATAGAGATAGGAAAAATGGTAAGCTCAGTTTTTCGCAGGAGAAGTATGTTGAGAAAATACTTGAAAGATTTGAAATGAATAAGGCAAAGCTTGTGAATGTTCCTTTGGCTTCTTATTTCAAACTTTCTTCAAGTTTATGTCCTAGTAGTGCTGAAGAAAAAGATTATATGTCTCGTGTACCATATGCCAATTCAGTAGGATGTTTGATGTATGCAATGGTGTGTACTAGACCTGATATTTCACATGTAGTAGGTGTTGTTAGTAAGTACATGGCAAATCCAGGAAAAGAACATTGGAATGCAGTGAAATGGGTGCTTCGGTACTTAAGAGGCAGGCACAAGTGACTATTGTATCACCTTTAATAGTAACAGTGATTCTGTGTGTGGTTTTGTTGATTCATATTTCACAGGTGATTTGGACAAGAGAAGGTCTATTTCAGGTTATGTCTTTACTCTTGCAGGTGGAGCTATAAGTTGGATGTCAAAGCTTCAAGACACAATTGCTTTATCCATGAGAGAGGCTGAATACATTGCTGCCTAACATGCTTGCAAAGAGGCAATTTGGCTGAGAGGTCTGCTTAGAGAAATTAGAAGGTTGCAGAACAGTGTGCCTGTCTTCTGTGACAGTCAAAGTGCTATTCATTTGGCTACAAATCCTGTTTATCATAGTAAGACTAAACATATTGATGTAAAATATCATTTTGTAAGACAAGCCATTAGTGAAGGTGGAGTAGATCTGAAAAAGGTCCATACTAAAGAAAATAGTGCAAATATGTTCACAAAACCTATATTGTTAGAGAAGTTATGTTGGTGTGTAGCTTCTCTTGGTTTGAAGAAAAGGTGATAAATAGTCTTGGGCAAAGTACTTGTAAGTTTTGTTGTCAAGGTGGAGATTGTTAAATGACAACTAATCTAATTTGTTTATGGGAGTTTTCTCATTACAGATGTTTACGGGAAGTTTCTCATAACGGGCATAACCGGCAACGATTTACTCATGTAACTAAATTCATGAAGTATATAGTGCACGGTTGGGATGCACAATGTAGAGAGTTTTCTGTGAGGTTGATACCGTCTTTTAATCTCTCTTTCTCTATTAATGAGCTTCAATACTTTGCCCGTGGATGTTTCTCCATGTTGGGGTTTTACCACATGAAATACTGGTGTTCTAATGCTGTTATCAATTGTCTGATTATCTGAATGTGTCTCTTGAATTTAAGAGGGCTTTGTGGTCTTGAACAAATTCAAAGGCTAAGCATTTTCATGAGCGAAGAATTGGAGGAGCTGCCTAGTATTGGAACATTGGTATCTTTGGAAGAGTTTGAAGCATTTGGATGTGTGAGACTGAAGAGAATACAGGGACTGATATTGATGACAAAGCTTCAAGAACTGAACATTAGTGGATGCTCGCAGTTAGAAGACTTGCCAGGTCTTGAACATTTGAAGTGGTTGAGAAATCTCGATGCTTCTAATTGTGCCAAACTGCAATGGGGTGAAGGAATAATAGGGCAAATGCTCCAACTTCAAGAATTGAACGTGAGAAGAGCTTATCGGTGTTGAACATCTGAAGTGGTTGATAAAGCTTGATGCTTCTGATTGCCCCAAAATGCAGTGGGGTGAAGGAGTGATAGGGCAGTTGCTCCAGCGACTGACGGAAATTAAATATTAAGACCAGAAATCTGTTGTTTTTATCGGCATTATAGGACACAAAAAAAAAGCATTAGTTTTTAATGCTTCACAAATATAAGATGTTAATAGCAACAATATGGTTAGGGTTTTCCCATAGACCATGGGTTTATTAGGCCGTCAAAAGGTTCTCTTGATTTCTAAATTAGTAAAAGCAAAGCGTCCAGCCCGAGATATATATATAAAATTTGATCACACAAATAATGCTTTTAATAAACAAGATACTAATGAACAATATGAACAAAAAATATATATATATATATATATATATTAAAACTTTGATCACACAAATAATGCTTTTAATGTTATGGGATGAGGTTTTTGAGTCTTTTCATATATGATTCCAACACCATTTCTTACTTGTGGCATTAAAGGATATCTATATGTATAACTATTAGAAATACATAGAATGAAGTTTTTGAGTTTCTCTAATCTATGATTTCAACATCATTTATTTTTACGACATTAAAGTACCAATTAGTATAACTAGTATTATTAAATATTTGTTTGATTCTTCCTTATTTCTAAAATGAAGATTTAATTATTTTCTACATTATTCAACTATTTTTTCTATTTTTAAAATGAAGAATTAATTATTTTCTACATTATTCAATGATTTTCTTCACATAAATGTTTTGAATTGAAATTAATTTCTATTTATTTTTAAATGACAAATAAGTTTTCCTAATTAAAACAAAACTTATAATTATCTTAAATATATAATGTCTAAATTTATTTTGAACTTATATTTACTAAATATTGAAAATTATAATATTTAAAAAATAATAATTTAAATAGTTATTATTTTGTTTTATATTTTTATTCAATATTGGATCAATAAATTTTTATATATTCTATTTTAATATAATTAATTCCTAATATATTATATAATAAAAATAGAAATTTAGTATTTTTATTAATATATATAGCATGAGTGGGCCTAATGGTTAAGAGCATGTGTTTCCTCTTAAGGAAGTTATAGGTTCAAATCCAAAGGGGGTAGTGTATGTACACCTCTGTAGACTTTAGCAGTTAAAAGGTGACTAATGTGAAAACATCTCCCCGCAATGAATTGTAAATGCCTAAGTCTCAATGCAATAAAACTTCTTAAAACAAAGGATAAACATTAAACTAATTATCGGATAGTTATAATTATCTATTTATGGTATATTTAAACATTAAATTAATAGATATAAACATAAAACAAATACTATTTAATAAAAAAAACTATTATCTTTACCCCTTTCTTTAACCACTGCTTAATTGAAACTTATTTAAATCTTCATCAAGATGCATTTAAGCATAACAAGATAGGCCGACCATGAAATGTTGTACTACACATTTGTTACACTTAGGTTAATCTTATGAATTCTGCTACACATTTGTTACACTTAGGTTAATCTTATTTATCAACTCAATAAAACTCAAAATCTAAGATAATATCTAAACACCTATCCACTTAATTGACAATCTAATAATATTATTTTATTGTAACATTAATTGTATTTCACGGTGTTGTTTAAATTTATTTTACATTATGAAATGTATTCAAAACTATAAATTTAAACACATTTCTATACAATTTATACTTAATTGACAATTGACTTTTTAAACTAACTTTATTTACTTATATTATATTATGTTATGATGTAAAATAATTTTTAAAAATAGCATTATAATTGAGATTTAAAAAAATATATGATTTATTAATAAATTAGAAAAATGGGAAAATGATATGGTGACATGATGGAACACAACATTGGCTTAGTAAAAAAGAGCATGTTAAGACAAATACACAATATAAATAAAAAATAGTGTAATGTTTGTAACTTTGCAGTGTAACCTAGTGTAACCTAACCGTGAGGAAGGTATAAGTTTTATATAAGTAATCAATATGAATGGCATAACTTTGACATAACCATTGAGAAACATAGAACTTAAAAAAAGATCAATAGTAAGATCAATGTCATAATGCAATATAACATTTGAGGAATTTTGCAATCCACATAATTCTTGAGGAATGTCGTAAGGAAACATAACCCTTATGAATGCAACACTACAACATAAGCACACAAACACTACAACATAAGCACATAATTAAAGTGTCAATGGGTGAGTGCAAGTTAATGATGGTCTCTCATGATGCGTTAGTGAAAATACAAAGATGGAAACAACAATTTCTTGACTTGGAGGGACAATTCAAGATACTTTGACAATGTTTAAATACCGTGTAAAAGTTGAAATGTAGAAAATTGAATTAGCTTCCACAATATATAACTTTTATTTATGGTTTGTTTGTATGACCATGGGATATTTGTGTTTTCCTAATAGTGATATTTTATTTTTCCTCCAAAATTTAATAAATATGTTCACGTTAATGTAAGTATTGATTACCAAAATAAAGGAATTTCCTTTTAAAATTTTAAGGAATTGTAGATAACTGTTTGTTCTTGTACACATATGTTTTCAAAAAAATAAATATTAATTTAATATTTCTTTAGATTAGGAAATTCATTATAACCCTAATAGAATGTAGTTGTACATTAGCGCAAGTTATGAGTGTCTTAATGTAATCAAACAATTCGTTCTTTTTTTATATTGTATACCTTGGTCTAAGATAGTGCAGCATATCATTTCTTTTGAAGGTGGGTAAGGCAATACAAAATTATAGCATGAGCAAGCCTTACATCTATATTTTAATATTTTAATATATGACAAAACAAAAATTAATTAAAAATAGTAAACAACATTTTTTAAATTTACATATTTGGAATCTACATTATCAAATCTATATGTATGTGCGTGATGGATTTGTATAGCCTATTTAAAAATAACGTGAAAAATGAAGATAATTAAAGGCATTTGTAAAAATGGAGGTTTTGTTGGTTTCACACTTTGAACCATCAAGACCACCGTATTGATCCTAAATCAAAAGCAACCATGTCAGCAAATACGTGGTTGGGACGAAACTCTTATGTCAAAAGAAAAAAAATGAGTTTTAAATAAGTCACATGCATATAGAATGCATACACGCTTAAAAAAAACATGCGTTAATTTAACATGCACATGTTCTAAGATGCATTTGTGTTATTTTTAATAATAATAATAATATTGTCATAACTTTCAACCATAGTTTTGGATTTATTTAGCTTGTTGGAAAGTTATTGAAGAGATATACATGATTATGCTATCACCATTTTATGTTTCTACATATATATAACATTTAAACTTTCAAAAGAATATAAATAAATGTTTGGGCCATGATCGATACCTCAACCCACCACATAGTATCTATAACGAGGATATTCGACCTCCAATGTTAATACAGGTGCTCATAAGAGGTTGTTCACATGAGTGATGGGTTTCAAGGAGTTGGCCATTGTAAGGGAAATAAAACAGGGGAATTAGACTCGAAATGAAGCTTTTAAGGATTCAAACGACCATCACAAGCTCTATAAAGTGAATACTCATCCTTGAAATGGAATATGTTTACTCCTCTTATGTTGGAGGATTTTATAGTGTGTGATATTGTTATTAATGACTTTCAAATTCATTGTGTTTGAAATTTTTATGTCAACATTTCGGATCATCGTTATATCTTTCATTTCCGTGATGATGAATCATGTTTCGCTGATCTGAAATGTTGACCTAAATTTTTTTAACACAGTGAATCTGAAATCCATTAATAGCAATGTTTGCTCCTATATTGCCTTGGGTAAAACTTATGGGTTTTCACTTAATGTACCTATGACATAGCATGTGTGTTCATGGGATATTAAAGGATACTACTAATCTTATTAAATATTAAGAAATACTTCTAAAAATCATTGTGTTGAACCCTCCTTCTAATACACCTTTCCAGTTAAAACACCCCCTTATATATCTTATATAGGTTGTAAATTAGACATTGATCTAAATCCTTGAAATTTCAAGCAAGTTTCTCCTTGTTTCTCCATTCTAAAGTAGATTTAAACATTGTCCACAATGAGTATGCAAATAATCGAGTTGTTCTCCTTTATGAATGGTAATATTTGACACATTGGACTCCAATTTTTATTGTTGTAAGCAATTGATTAAGAGTTGTAAATTGTTATTTTATTATTACCTATGGCATAGCATGTATGTTCATGAGATATTAAAAAATACTACTAATCTCATTAAATATTAAGAAATACATCTAAAATTAAAATTCATTGTGTTGAACCTCTTTCTAATACACCTTTCCTTTTAAAACACCCCCTTATATATTTTATATAGGGTGTAAATTAGACATTGATCTAAATCCTTGAAATTTCAAGCAAGTTTCTCCTCATGAGTATGCAAATAATAGAGTTGTTCTCTTTATGAATGGTAATATTTGACACATTGGACTCCGATTTCTATTGGTGTAAGCAATTGATTAAGAGTTGTAGTGTTAATTTATTATTCATGTAAGATCCTAAGGTATTATTCTCTTATATATTTGATCGTTTCATATGTTTTAAGGTGGAAATAAAATAATTAACACTGTCTCGTAAGAGAATCCACGCCTAGGTTTATATTGACTAATAGGGTTTTTTACTTTTTTATAATAAAATAAGTATTTTTTTTACCTTATTATACGCTGGCACAACGTGTTATACATTTTATCGTTTATAAATAATGCATCGTATTCTGTTTTTCCATAATATTATCTATTTGTTATTCCCTCTTCTCGAGGATGTACATGTCTCATTTGGATCTTTTTGTAAGTCCCTTTAGTGAGCCACATGAGAACTTAAAATCAATCATTATGTCATCCTTTATAGCTATGCAAGATCATATATTGATTTTCCCAATGATCCGTAGGGACTTACAGCTCGCTCAACTTGTTAACACAACCTTGTGTGGAAAATTATTCTTGTTCATTGTTCTAAGTCTTATATAGAGATCTGGGTTCCCTTATTTCTTTTTCTAGGCTACATGCTACGAGTTCTAGTGTAACCATTGGACTCATGGAGTAGTGAGTTACACTCCTTTTGATGTTTGAATTCGCTACCCTTAATACATGGCCCAAAAATGTATAAAATTGCTCAACAATGGAGGAATTGTACTAACAATGTACATAAAATCTCAAACAATGGAGAGATTGCTCTAGGCAATAAGATAATGCTTAGGGAAAGAGGAAAATTCCCATATTGATGGACACTTCCCTTCATAATCATTTCCCCTCAATTGTTAAGATTTCATATGCTAAACTAGATTCATTAGTGTTCAATTCAAATATCATAGCAGCAGCATATCCATAATCACTGATAGAAACACAATCACAAGATAGACACAATATTTATCCTAGGAAACCCTCAAGGGGAAGAAAACCTAGCAAAACTTCCTATGTATATGATTTATAAGAGATAACCCCAAAAACAGGTGCTCTCCTTCTGTTTTGTCTCTCTCTCTCTCCTATGCACTACTCAAGTGAGTGAGTCTGTGTCCAAATAAGAATCACAGCTCCTCTATTTATACACATTGAGCCAACTCAATTTTACCCTAATCAAGTCATCCCCACTAAACTGTCTTGGGTTGACTTCACCTAGGAAGACTCAAAATAGTATATTATATTATTCATTAGGGTACTAATGACCTGACTTACAATGGAGGCTTTACATCATGACTCTATGATGACCAAATACAATAGTATCTGTTAGGATTATTAATCATCCCTTGTCCAATTTGGTCATATGTCTAAATCGGGAGTCCATCCAGTCTATTTATAGTCATTAACACCACTGGGTTCACTTGGCCTAATTGGGGCACATGTTTCAGTTACTAAAGTGTGGGGAACACTAATTGAGGCTCACTTCCACTGATTGCACTTAATTGCATCAGTTTAGGAGCCTCCTAGACCAATCCCTACAATTTAGGAGCCACTGGGAGTGTCGAAACCAACCAAGGTCAGTTCAGTTCAGTTGATGACTAGTCAAGCTAAGTTAGGAGTCAGTTACATTCAGTTCTAGTCCTCTACATCCAGTTAGCGTTAGGTTTACTTGACTGCACTCATGAGGGGCGCATTTTTCACCTACCACAGTCAGTTAGCCTTAGTCAACACTGAATGTAACACTTGAGTTGTGTTTTAGAGCTCCGATGAACTCCGGTTATGGTTTAGACAAGGTCAGTTAACTATTGAGTCCTCTGATAGTGATTTAGACAAGGTCTTAGTTACCTACAGTGAAGTAGAGTCTAATCAATTCAAATTTCCTCATGTGGATTCGAATTGCTTGTGGCTATTAAAGCCATTGTACTTCATTGTAATTATTATCTAATTACTCTTTGATTAATGAAAAGCATTCACAGCTGCAAGCCATTTTTGCACTGTTTCATTCTTCAATAACTGAGTAAATTGTGTGATCTACCTTGTGAGTTGTGTATTTGTCCACAGATCTATGTGCTCAATTTAATATGGTATCAGAGCCTCGACGGACAAGGCACTTCTCCTCCTCAGATCTCCTACTAGATCATTTTTGAGCAAAATTGCTCCTTCCAACTCTGCACCAAAAGCAAAAGGTTTACTACTTAATACCCCAAGTAAAGGAATTGTTGATCAATATTGATCAATTATGTTGGGTGTGATGAAAACCTGAAATGTGCAGGTTGTCGACCTTACGCTGCCCCTTTTGTGTTTTTTGCAGGTACAACTTCGAATGGATTCAATAGTTCCTCTTCTCACCCTGTCCTCAAACTATTCAGAATGGAAGAAGAAGATGATTCCATCTCTGATGAGACAAGGTCTATGTCGGGTATCTATTGGACTCGGTAAAGAGTGTTTTAGTGAGATTGACTGGCTGAATAAAAGTGATGGAGCTTTTGGAACAATAGCAACGGGTCTTTCTCGTAGCTTGCGCTACCTCATCAGATCTATTGAAGACCTGAAGGAACTCTGGACAAGATTGGACAGAACCTTTGGAGTGATTGATGAGGATCATAATAGCATTTTGGAGAGAATATCCAACACCATAAGCACTCTTGATCCAAAATTCTCATCCTCCACTCTCTTTGATGAAGTTGTTCAAGATGAAGAAGAAGAAGAAGCTTCTACACAGTCAATTCGAATTGAAGACAGTCTCCATGCAGTGACTCCTTCTCCTGATGCTCTGGAAGTTCATGAGATCTCTAATATCTCATATTCTCATATTGCTGAAACAGAAGAAGACATTCGAATCTCTGATATTGAAGAAAAATTCTGCTGCACTTCCATGCAAACATTCACGGATGATTTTCCTTTGAATTCTGTGCAAAATTTACCAGTAATTGCTTCCGAAAGTGAAGAGAAATTTGATTTTTCTCCCTCTAATGTTGCTGCTGGTGTGCAAATATGTGATACCTTGGATATTTTGGAAGAAACATCAGATTACCAGAGTGATCCATTCGCTCCTCATGATCTAGATTTTTCAGCAAATTCCTGCAGGATTGCATGCACCAAAATTTAGAATTTTGAAGAAGAAGAAAGCTATGCATCTACCGTCTCGGTTAACCATTTATTTGAATCTGATATTAACCTTATTGGATCTGATATGATCTTATTTAGATCTGATCTGATATTTCTTGGTTTAATATATCAAATTCATAATCTTTCAGTACTGCTTGTAGCTATTCTCATCAACGGTGTGAAGAAACAAGTACCACAAGTCTCCTACAAAACTGCTGCTGGGGATTGGATTCCATTTCACAGTTTTGGATCTGTTTTGAACCTATTTAGATTTGATTTACTTTTTGATTTGATATTATTTGGTTTATATTTTAAAATTCAAAAGTTTTCAGTCATGCGTGTAGCTGCTCTCACCAATTCCGGTGTGAAAAATCAAGTACCGCACTTTCTCTTCAAAACTGCTGACGGGGATTTAGTGTTAGTTTCCTCATATGAGGTTGCTGATATTTTATTATGTGATTCATTAGATATTTCAGAAGCTATATCAGACTATGGAGCTCAAGCATTCGCTCTCAACAGTCCCAGTGCTTCTCTACCATTGATCACATGCTCATCTCCTCATAGAACTAGTAAAGAGGAAGATTTTATGCATCTGCTTGGGCACTTGCTCCTAACACTTGGGGTTGTTCTTACCACTCATGGTTTTTTGTTCATGGCTGCAACATATCAGTTTCTTGAGTGTTTCTCACATGTTCTGAATCCTCAAGAACCTTTTCTCACTTATCAATTGAATTCAATTGCTCTACATGGGTCCAGTCTTCATCAGGAAACTATCTATATTTCTGATATAGTTGAGCATATCATTCTTCTTCCAAAGAGGAATATTCCTCCAGAAATAATGATGGAGAGGTTCACATGCCAGGCCCCAGGATACCTGTGCACAGAAGAACCACATTGATTCTGATTCTACTTGCTTAATTAGAGGGGGGATTTTTTCCCCATGTGGTTTTTCCCCAACACCTTGTTTTTGAGCAGTTACTTTACTTTACTTGATGTAATGGGTGACCTATGGTCTTAGTTACGAGGGCCCACAGATTGTCCAAGTTAGCATTCAGGGGGGGTGTTAGGATTATTAATCCTCCCTTGTCCAATTTGGTCATATGTCTAAATCGGGAGTCATGTCTAAATTGGGAGTCCATCCAGTTTATTTATAGTCATTAACACCATTGGGTCCACTTGGCCTAATTGGGGCACATGTTTCAGTTACTAAAGTGTGGGGAACACTAATTGAGGCTCACTGCCATTGATTGCACTCAATTGCATCAATTTAGGAGCCTCCCAGACCAATCACTACAATTTAGGAGCCACTGGGAGTGCCGAAACCAACCAAGGTCAGTTCAGTTCAATTGATGACTAGTCAAGCTAAGTTAGGAGTCAGTTACATTCAGTTCTATTCCTCTACATTCAGTTAGCGCTAGGTTTACTTGACTGCAATCATGAGGGGCGCATTTCTCACCTACCACAGTCAGTTAACCTTAGTCAACACTGAATGTAACACTTCAGTTGTGTTTTAGAGCTCCGATGAACTCCAGTTATGGTTTAGACAAGCTCAGTTAACTATTGAGTCCTCCGATAGTGATTTAGACAAGCTCTTAGTTACCTACAGTCAAGTAGAGTCTAATCAATTCGAATTTCCTCATGTGGATTCGAATTGCTTGTGGCTATTAAAGCCATTGTACTTCATTGTAATTATTATCTAATTACTCTTTGATTAATGAAAAGCATTCACAGCTAAAAGCCATTTTTGCACTATTTCATTCTGCAATAACTGAGTAAATTGTGTGATCTATCTTGTGAGTTGTGTATTTGTCCACATATCTATGTGCTCAATTTAATAGTAACACCTCATCGGAGGAATAATAACATCTCCCTTAGATTACATCAGTAAAATACATTTAGAATATCCTTTGAAGTTACAATATTCAACATCAATGTGTAGTCTTGATATGATTTGAGCATATATATTGTTTTGAAATGCAAAACCCTACTACCTTTAATAGTCATTAATAGGTGGATCTAAAGAACATCATTAACATAAAAATATGATTGTCATAAGAAAATATGCCTGTTAGTTGCGTTCTTACTTCCCAAGAAATTAATCAGTTTTTTGAGCAGGGAAAGCTTGGAAAACTTACCAAGAAGGCCAAAACTTTTTTCTGGTAAGACCCCAAATAATTGCTTATTGGATACTTTTTAATGATTTAGACATGAGAGTATTGTATTTCATCAAGGAAAACAATCTCAAAACTGCCAAGTTCTTTTTACTCAATATTTTATAAAAACTGCTCTAGTTAATATGATTACTTGATACACTCTAGAGGCTTGGTCTTCAAAATCTAATTCCACTATTACAAAATAAGGTAGATAATTGCCAAAGTATGAAGCATACATCCTTGCTCAGTGAGAAAAGGGGAATGCTCAAATCCAAGTGGGTAAACAATCCAAGAAGGGACTTTTATTGGAATCCCATTATTGACTTCTAAGATGGATAGTTAAAGTTTTATTGTTGGCTTGTGAGATACCTTATGCTTTTCCTCTTGTTCCTCATTGCTCACATTTTACTAATCCCAACCTTAAGAATATTGAAATTGATCTAATTAATGGCATAATTGATTGTTCAATATATAGATTCAATATTTTTATAGAAGTCCTATAATGGGAGAATTAAAGAGTGTACAGCTCTTACTTCGTACCAGCGATCAGACGAGTAGGGAATTGATTTTAGTGTTTTATTTTTGGGGAGAATGTATGGCCATATGGGGTTTCCATGCAAAGTATTGTAGGATGTAGTTTTGAATAGAAATAAATGGTAGTGAGTTGAAGTAATTATACAACCAAATCCATTCACATAGGAGGCAATGGCTTTTTACTCTTGAAACTCAAATGGGAAAACCAACATTTGGTGGGGATTTTATTAGGCTCAGGAAATTGTTACAAAAGGTAAGCTATTAATTCTCAATCAGCTATTTAATGCATTATTACTCACTAGCATTCTCAATCATATATTTAATGCATTCTTAATACTACTTGTTGAGACATCAATAGAAATTGTACATGACATTAAAATGATTATGCCTTTGTTGTGATTAATGTATGGATGAGTACACAAAATTGTTCCATGCCCCTATGTATAGTCTATACATCATAGAGGAGGATACAAATCTAGTCAAGTACAGAAGTTGTCCACACTAGTACACCAATCAGAAGTTGGAATTCTTGAATATAAATGCACAAGCAAACTAGGAGGGTTCAACAAAATGGTTTTTAGAAGTATTCCTTAATATTTAATGAGAATAATGGTATTCTTTAATATCCAATGAACGCACATGCTATGTCATAGGTGCATTAAGTGAAAACCCATAAGAATTATCCAAGGCATTATAGGAGCAGACATTGTTATTGATGGCTTTCGGATTCATTGTGTTCGAAATTTTTAGGTCAACATTTCAGATCAGCGATACATGATCCATTATCACAACAATGAAAGATATAATGATCAAGAGTATAGATAAGAGAAAGAACACAGTGAATCCAAAATTTCAAATACAGTAATCCAAAAGCCATTAATAACAATATCACACACTGTGAAATCTTGCAACATAAGAGGAGCAAATACATTCCATTTCGAGGATGAGTATTCACTTTAGAGGGCCTATGATGGTGATTTGAAGCCTTAGAAGCTTCATTTAGAGTCTAATTCCCATGTTTTCTTTCCCTTACAATCGCCAATTCCGTAAAACCCATCACTCAAGTGAACAACTACTTAAGAGCACCCATATTAACATTGGAGACAATCTTGTCAAATATCCTCATTAGAGAGATTGTGTGGTGGGTTGAGGTATCGATCATGGACGAGACATTTATTTTATATTCTTTTGAAAGTATCAATTATATATTTAAAAACATAAAATGGTGATAACATAATCATATAGATCTCTTTAATAACTTTCCAACAAGCTAAAGAACTCCAAAACTAGGGTAGAAAGTTATAACAAAATTATTATTATTATTATTATTATTAATAAAAATAACACATGTACATCTTAGAACATGCCATGTTAAATGAACACATGTTTTTATTAAGGGTGTATGCATTCTAAAATGCATGTGAGTTATTTGAAATTCATTTTTTTTTGGAC